>JAXIVD010000007.1:2500-17500 GCA_036785275.1 Cancer borealis
ATATATATATATATATATATATATATATATATATATATATATATATATATATATATATATATATATATATATATATATGTACCGAGTACAACGGGCCAACTATCATTACGGTGATTCCTTTGCGGAATGAATCACCGGTAAATCCTCGTATTCTCGACGCTCGTTAAGATACCTTGTTATGGTTAGAGTAGGTACTACTAGCGAAAGAGGATGATGGAAAAAACGCGTGACGTCACTGGAACTGAGGATATATATACCGGTCTGGGCGGAAGGTCAGTCACTAGTGTTCCGTGACCCCGCTCCAGACAGATAAGCCTTCAGTGTTCCTAAAAGCCTTGCCACACTTGAAAAAACATTGTTATTAA
Source organism: Cancer borealis (assembly GCA_036785275.1). Taxonomy (NCBI): domain Eukaryota; kingdom Metazoa; phylum Arthropoda; class Malacostraca; order Decapoda; family Cancridae; genus Cancer; species Cancer borealis. Next base: position 2,866 of record JAXIVD010000007.1, read on the forward strand.
TATCTAACAGTAAATTGTCCTCCCGGATACAGCTGCCGAGAGGACCAGCAAAAGACTGTCTTTCGGTTGGTGTTTGACGAAGGCTGCATGTGGAGTTGCCTCTCAAACAAGGACGACGGCCAGAAGGACCCAGTGACTCTCAAACAATATTTGTGGCGTGAGTGTATTTTGGTCGTTTTCCATCAGTTCCCTCACGTATAGTTAGGTAGGATAGAATAGGAATATTTGTGTTAAGGTATATGTTTATGTTTGTGTCGCTAAGGGTGGATAAGCATTTGTAAGAGCACCACCACGGATATAGCGAGTACTTTATTTTGTTTATTCATCATTAAAATTAACCATTATTTTACCATTCTCGTTTTTTCTTCTTAACACGGACCCTCGGTACAGTGGCGACACAATCCTATACCAACACTGACCCTCGGTACACGGCTTTCCTCTTTAAAAAAAATAAATCCTCGTATTCTCACACTCGTAAGAACATGACTTTAATGATGAATAAATTAAATAAATAACGTCCTCTCTCCTCTGCGGGCACCAAAAGCCGTGTACCGAGTACAACGGGCCAACTATCATTACGGTGATTCCTTTGCGGAATGAATCACCGGTAAATCCTCGTATTCTCGACGCTCGTTAAGATACCTTGTTATGGTTAGAGTAGGTACTACTAGCGAAAGAGGATGATGGAAAAAACGCGTGACGTCACTGGAACTGAGGATATATATACCGGTCTGGGCGGAAGTTCAGTCACTAGTGTTCCGTGACCCCGCTCCAGACAGGTAAGCCTTCAGTGTTCCTAAAAGCCTTGCCACACTTGAAAAAACATTGTTATTAATATCTAACAGTAAATTGTCCTCCCGGACACAGCTGCCGAGAGGACCAGCAAAAGACTGTCTTTCGGTTGGTGTTTGACGAAGGCTGCATGTGGAGTTGCCTCTCAAACAAGGACGACGGCCAGAAGGACCCAGTGACTCTCAAACAATATTTGTGGCGTGAGTGTATTTTGGTCGTTTTCCATCAGTTCCCTCACGTATAGTTAGGTAGGATAGAATAGGAATATTTGTGTTAAGCTATATGTTTATGTTTGTGTCGCTAAGGGTGGATAAGCATTTGTAAGAGCACCACCACGGATATAGCGAGTACTTTATTTTGTTTATTCATCATTAAAATTAACTATTATTTTACCATTCTCGTTTTTTCTTCTTAACACGGACCCTCGGTACAGTGGCGACACAATCCTATACCAACACTGACCCTCGGTACACGGCTTTCCTCTTTAAAAAAAATAAATCCTCGTATTCTCACACTCGTAAGAACATGACTTTAATGATGAATAAAATAAATAAATAACGTCCTCTCTCCTCGCCGCTGCAAAAGCCGTGTACCGAGTACAACGGGCCAACTATCATTACGGTGATTCCTTTGCGGAATGAATCACCGGTAAATGATAGTTGGCCCGTTGTACTCGGTACACGGCTGGAGGCACCAGTCTTTTCGAAGGCCTGGATTTAGGCTCCAGTCTCTCAGGAGGCGTGGGTTCTAGTTATATCTACCTTTGTAGATATAACTGAAATGACTCCTGCTCGAGGAGGTCATCGATATGTATTAACCATAGTAGATCATTTTTCAAGGTTTGTAAAATTGTTAAAATTACGTTCGAGGCAGGCTGAAGAGGTAGTTAGGGGTATTAGATCATACGTGGGGGACTATGGAAGGCCAAAAACGCTCCTGGCTGATAATGCTTGCGAGTTCCGTTCTCACCTCCTGGCGGACTTCTGTAAAGCCCACGGAATTCACCAAGTCTACTCCACTCCCTACCATCCTCAAGGAAACTCCATCACCGAACGTTTACATAGAACCCTTAAGTCCGTGTTAGCGTGCTTGAGTAAGGGTCAACCAATTAAGTGGCCCGACTATATCACCCAGTGCCAACAAATACTCAACGCGGCGGTACACGAGACCACAGGAGAACAACCACACTACTTAATGTTCAATCGCCACGCTCCGAGAGTTATAGGGATAACTCTACCACAGGTGGACGATGAGATAGACATTGGTGTCGCCATGGAGGTAGTGAAGCAAACATCCCGTGACAACAGCCGGAAGTGGTTGGCGCGAGCTAATCTCGGTAGAAAAGAACAAACAGTAAGTGTGGGTGATCTAGTGTGGGTAAAGAAAGAACAAATTAGCTCTTCCATCGAACGCAAACTAGGGATAAAGTGGATTGGCCCCTATAAAGTGAAGGAAGTGAAGCAGGGAGGAGTGTCATACGAGCTGGAAAACACTTTCAGTGGCGACACAATCCTCCGGGCACCAGACAAATTAAAACGTTTTGTAGGGGAGGAGGGGTATATAATCGACATGAGCGAGATCGTGTTGCCTTCCGAGGATGGTGAGGATGATATGGAAGAGCCACGCACAGCCCGACAACGGAGGCCTGTGAGAAGATACGTAGAGGAGTGCTGAGGAGAGAGATTAATAGACCCCTGAGTGTTCTGAGGAAAGGTTACTGCCTCTAAAACTTTTTTGCAGCTAAGGAGATGCCGAGCTGAAACACTGGTCCCGCAGCTGAAGCAGTGATCACCGCAATCCTGGGGGCTCTGGACTCTGCCCCAGGGAAAGGACCTGGATGTTACCCCCCCAAGGACGAAGGCTTGGTGAAGCCCCGCTGAGGATCACCACCCTGCTCAGTTTGCCAGGACTGGTGGGAGTTGGCTTCACCTATTCCGACCAGGAGGTCGAGTCACGTCTGACTCGGAAGTCTTGCATAGAGACAAGAAGAAAGAAGAAGAAGAAGACCGGTCCCGACTTATGTTGATAATATATAAACTCATGTTCTTACGAGTGTGAGAATACGAGGATTTATTTTTTTTAAAGAGGAAAGCCGTGTACCGAGTACAACGGGCCAACTATCATTACGGTGATTCCTTTGCGGAATCACCGGTAAATCCTCGTATTCTCGACGCTCGTTAAGATACCTTGTTATGGTTAGAGTAGGTACTACTAGCGAAAGAAGGGGATGGAAAAAACGCGTGACGTCACTGGAACTGAGGATATATATACCGGTCTGGGCGGAAGGTCAGTCACTAGTGTTCCGTGACTCCGCTCCAGACAGCTGCCGAGAGGACCAGCAAAAGACTGTTTTTCGGTTGGTGTTTGACGAAGGCTGCATGTGGAGTTGCCTCTCAAACAAGGACGACGGCAAGAAGGACCCAGTGACTCTCAAACAATATTTGTGGCGTGAGTGTATTTTGGTCGTTTTCCATCAGTTCCCTCACGTATAGTTAGGTAGGATAGAATAGGAATATTTGTGTTAAGGTATATATATGTTTATGTTGGTGTCGCTAAGGGTGGATAAGCATTTGTAAGAGCACCACCATGGATATAGCGAGTTATTTATTTATTTTATTCATCATTAAAGTTGTCCATTATTTTTATATTCGTTTTCTGTTCGTATGCCAACTCTGACCCTCGGTACAGTTTTTTTTTTTTTTTTTTTTTTTTTTTTTTTTTTTTTTTTTTTTTTTTTTTTTTTTTTTTTTTTTTTTTAAATAATGGACAACTATAATGATGAATAAATTAAATAAATAACTCGCTATATCCGTGGTGGTGCTCTTACAAATGCTTATCCACCCTTAGCGACACAAACATAAACATATATATACCTTAACACAAATATTCCTATTCTATCCTACCTAACTATACGTGAGGGAACTGATGGAAAACGACCAAAATACACTCACGCCACAAATATTGTTTGAGAGTCACTGGGTCCTTCTGGCCGTCGTCCTTGTTTGAGAGGCAACTCCACATGCAGCCTTCGTCAAACACCAACCGAAAGACAGTCTTTTGCTGGTCCTCTCGGCAGCTGTATCCGGGAGGACAATTTACCGTTAGATATTAATAACAATGTTTTTCAAGTGTGGCAAGGCTTTTAGGAACACTGAAGGCTTACCTGTCTGGAGCGGGGTCACGGAACACTAGTGACTGACCTTCCGCCCAGACCGGTATATATATCCTCAGTTCCAGTGACGTCACGCGTTTTTTCCATCCCCTTCTTTCGCTAGTAGTACCTACTCTAACCATAACAAGGTATCTTAACGAGCGTCGAGAATACGAGGATTTACCGGTGATTCCGCAAAGGAATCACCGTAATGATAGTTGGCCCGTTGTACTCGGTACACGGCTTTATATTCCATTTTCTGTTCGTATACCAACTCTGACCCTCGGTACAGTTTTCTCCGCTCCGCCCGGGAATCGAACCCGGGATTCCCCAGTTGTGAACCGAGTGTGCTAACCACTGCACTACGGAGTACCCAGGTGTTTTTTTAACACCACGTCGAGAGAGACTTCCCTTGAAGGCCGATGTGGAGAAGGGTTCCATGTGAACATCAGTTGGACATGGGTTAGTCGCTCCTAAGCCTAAGGCTAAAGCCTTATCCCACCGCTATCACCACTGTACCGAGGGTCCGAGTTGGTATATGAACAGAAAACGAATATAAAAATAATGGACAACTTTAATGATGAATAAAATAAATAAAGTACTCGCTATATCCGTGGTGGTGCTCTTACAAATGCTTATCCACCCTTAGCGACACAAACATAAACATATACCTTAACACAAATATTCCTATTCTATCCTACCTAACTATACGTGAGGGAACTGATGGAAAAACGACCAAAATACACTCACGCCACAAATATTGTTTGAGAGTCACTGAGTCCTTCTGGCCGTTGTCCTTGTTTGAGAGGCAACTCCACATGCAGCCTTCGTCAAACACCAACCGAAAGACAGTCTTTTGCTGGTCCTCTCGGCAGCTGTATCCGGGAGGACAATTTACTGTTAGATATTAATAACAATGTTTTTTCAAGTGTGGCAAGGCTTTTAGGAACACTGAAGGCTTACCTGTCTGGAGCGGGGTCACGGAACACTAGTCACTGGCCTTCCGCCCAGACCGGTATATATATCCTCAGTTCCAGTGACGTCACGCGTTTTCCCATCATCCTCTTTCGCTAGTAGCACCTACTCTAACCATAACAAGGTATCTTAACGAGCGTCGAGAATACGAGGATTTACCGGTGATTCCGCAAAGGAATCACCGTAATGATAGTTGGCCCGTTGTACTCGGTACACGGCTTTCCTCTTTAAAAAAAAATAAATCCTCGTATTCTCACACTCGTAAGAACATGAGTTTATATATTATCAACATAAGTCGGGACCGGTCTTCTTCTTCTTCTTCTTCTTCTTTCTATGCAAGACTTCCGAGTCAGATGTGACTCGACCTCCTGGTCGGAATAGGTGAACCCAACTCCCAACCAGTCCTGGCAAACTGAGCAGGGTGGTGATCCTCGACGGGGTCTCACCAAAGCCTTCATCCATGGGGGGTGAACTTCCAGTCCTTTACCTGGGCACTACAGAGCCCCCAGGACTGCGGTGATCTCTGCTTCAGCTGCGGGACCAGTTTACCAGTTCGGCATCTCCTCGCCGCTGCAAAAGAGTTTTTATAGGCAGTAACTTTTCCTTTAACCATCCAGGGGTCTACTTACTACCATCTCTCCCTCTCAACACTCCTCTAGGAATTCCTCACAGGCCTTCGGGCTCTGCGTGGTTCCTCCGTGTCATCCTCATCCTCGGAAGGAAACACGATCTCACTCATGTCGACTATAGAACCTCCATCACCCACAACTAGTGTTAACTTGTCCGCGGCACGGTGGATTGTGTCGCCGTTGACAGTGAGGTGATGGTTGTAATGATGGTTGTAGTAGTAACTGCCTCGTCCACCCTCGAAGTGGAGGAGTGTGTATTTGGCACCACCATAGTCGCCCTCACGTATAAGTCAATATCCCTAACTCCCGCGTCACACTCATCCGACGTTTCAATTTAAAAAAAACATAGCATGGGCTTTCCGTTTCATTACCGTGGGCACCACCAACGAATCGAGCAAGGTGTTATCTCTTTTCTGTTTAGAATAATAAAGGACTCCATCTTCCTCTGATCGTGATGACCGACTTCTGAACACTCTGGTTTTATTGCTCCACCAAGCGCTTGTTCACCCACTTCTGTTATTTCCTCCTGGGGAAACCACGAGTCGCCTAACAAGTCTATCTGAGAATTCATAATTAAAATTTAATTGGAGGGGGGAAGGACGCCCGGCGATCCGAAGACCGCGACTCACTTAACAATCTGGGGACAGGTGCCCGCAGAGGAGACTTTGAGCGTATTAGTCCACTAACACTATCACTAACACTTAAAAAAAGAAAACAATGCATTACTATTAACTACGTAACTATTCTAATCACCAATCACTAATCACTACTCTGTAAGGGAATAAAAAATTAACTGGAAGGGGGGCTAATTACCTACTTAACTAGCACACTGTAGCGTCCTCCGGACAACGTGGGCTGATGCGTAATTTGCATCTACACCGCTGCAACCACTGTACTACGGAGTACCCGACGTTTCAATTGTCAATCATAGTATCGTGATTCGTCCACATTAGCTCCGGACCTCCCTGGAGTGCTTTGGGGGCGTACCTGGTCCAGAACCCTTCCCCTAGAACTGAACAAACATATTTTTCCGCGCTCATCGGGCGCCCAAACTGCAACGCCCGCCCACACACGGGCGGGCTTCAAATGCTCACAGGCATACAAGTCCATACAAGTCCTCTCAAGGACAAATTAGACAAATTACCGCAAAGTTCCAACGGGAACAGCCAGGCTCTTTCAGCCGAGACATCATGTCTTGTTCAAGTTCAAGAACAGACATGGCACAGAAACACCATCCCCAGGAAGCAGGCCACAAACCCCAACTAACACCTGGGATAAGTATGAAGATATACACTGGACCGAGGGTCAGTTAAGAAGAGAAAACGAGACACGGTACAATGGTAAGACCATTATTTTACCATTCTCGTTTTCTCTTCTTAACTGACCCTCGGTACAGTTCTGAGCAGGGTACTCCGTAGTCCACCCTGCTCAGAACTGTACCGAGGGTCAGTTAAGAAGAGAAAACGAGAATGGTAAAATAATGGTTAACTTTAATGATGAATAAAATAAATAAAGTACTCGCTATATCCGTGGTGGTGCTCTTACAAATGCTTATCCACCCTTAGCGACACAAACATAAACATATACCTTAACACAAATATTCCTATTCTATCCTACCTAACTATACGTGAGGGAACTGATGGAAAACGACCAAAATACACTCACGCCACAAATATTGTTTGAGAGTCACTGGGTTCTTCTGGCCGTCGTCCTTGTTTGAGAGGCAACTCCACATGCAGCCTTCGTCAAACACCAACCGAAAGACAGTCTTTTGCTGGTCCTCTCGGCAGCTGTATCCGGGAGGACAATTTACCGTTAGATATTAATAACAATGTTTTTCAAGTGTGGCAAGGCTTTTAGGAACACTGAAGGCTTACCTGTCTGGAGCGGGGTCACGGAACACTAGTGACTGACCTCCCGCCCAGACCGGTATATATATCCTCAGTTCCAGTGACGTCACGCGTCTTTCCCATCATCCTCTTTCGCTAGTAGTACCTACTCTAACCATAACAAGGTATCTTAACGAGTGTCGAGAATACGAGGATTTACCGGTGATTCCGCAAAGGAATCACCATAATGATAGTTGGCCCGTTGTACTCGGTACACGGCTTTCCTCTTTAAAAAAAAATAAATCCTCGTATTCTCACACTCGTAAGAACATGAGTTTATATATTATCAACATAAGTCGGGACCGGTCTTCTTCTTCTTCTTCTTCTTCTTTCTATGCAAGACTTCCGAGTCAGATGTGACTCGACCTCCTGGTCGGAATAGGTGAACCCAACTCCCAACCAGTCCTGGCAAACTGAGCAGGGTGGTGATCCTCGACGGGGTCTCACCAAAGCCTTCATCCATGGGGGGTGAACTTCCAGTCCTTTACCTGGGCACTACAGAGCCCCCAGGACTGCGGTGATCTCTGCTTCAGCTGCGGGACCAGTTTACCAGTTCGGCATCTCCTCGCCGCTGCAAAAGAGTTTTTATAGGCAGTAATCTTTCCTTTAACCACCCAGGGGTCTACTTACTACCATCTCTCCCTCTCAACACTCCTCTAGGAATTCCTCACAGGCCTTCGGGCTCTGCGTGGTTCCTCCGTGTCATCTCATCCTCGGAAGGAAACACGATCTCGCTCATGTCGACTATAGAACCTCCATCACCCACAACTAGTGTTAACTTATCCGCGGCACGGTGGATTGTGTCGCCGTTGACAGTGAGGTGGTGGTTGTAATGATGGTTGTAGTAGTAACTGCCTCGTCCACCCTCGAAGTGGAGGAGTGTGTATTTGGCACCACCATAGTCGCCCTCACGTATAAGTTAATATCCCTAACACAAATATTCCTAACTCCCGCGTCACACTCATGCGACGTTTCAATTTAAAAAAACATAGCATGGGCTTTCCATTTCATTACCGTGGGCACCACCAACGAATCGAGCAAGGTGTTATCTCTTTTCTGTTTAGAATAATAAAGGACTCCATCTTCCTCTGATCGTGATGACCGACTTCTGAACACTCTGGTTTTATTGCTCCACCAAGCGCTTGTTCACCCACTTCTGTTATTTCCTCCTGGGGAAACCACGAGTCGCCAAACAAGTCTATCTGAGAATTCATAATTAAAATTTAATTGGAGGGGGGAAGGACGCCCGGCGATCCGAAGACCGCGACTCGCTTAACAATCTGGGGACAGGTGCCCGCAGAGGAGACTTTGAGCGTATTAGTCCACTAACACTATCACTAACACTTAAAAAAAGAAAACAATGCATCACTATTAACTCTACGTAACTATTCTAATCACCAATCACTACTCTGTAAGGGAATAAAAAATTAACTGGAAGGGGGGCTAATTATCTATTTAACTAGCACACTGTAGCGTCTCCCGGACAACGTGGGCTGATGCGTAATTTGCATCCCACCGCTGCCACCACTGTACCGAGGGTCAGTTAAGAAGAGAAAACGAGAATGGTAAAATAATGGTTAACTTTAATGATGAATAAAATAAATAAAGTACTCGCTATATCCGTGGTGGTGCTCTTACAAATGCTTATCCACCCTTAGCGACACAAACATAAACATATACCTTAACACAAATATTCCTATTCTATCCTACCTAACTATACGTGAGGGAACTGATGGAAAATGACCAAAATACACTCACGCCACAAATATTGTTTGAGAGTCACTGGGTCCTTCTGGCCGTCGTCCTTGTTTGAGAGGCAACTCCACATGCAGCCTTCGTCAAACACCAACCGAAAGACAGTCTTTTGCTGGTCCTCTCGGCAGCTGTATCCGGGAGGACAATTTACCGTTAGATATTAATAACAATGTTTTTCAAGTGTGGCAAGGCTTTTAGGAACACTGAAGGCTTACCTGTCTGGAGCGGGGTCACGGAACACTAGTGACTGACCTCCCGCCCAGACCGGTATATATATCCTCAGTTCCAGTGACGTCACGCGTCTTTCCCATCATCCTCTTTCGCTAGTAGTACCTACTCTAACCATAACAAGGTATCTTAACGAGTGTCGAGAATACGAGGATTTACCGGTGATTCCGCAAAGGAATCACCGTAATGATAGTTGGCCCGTTGTACTCGGTACAACTATACCGAGCCTCCGACGTTGGTTTACGAACAGAAAACAAATATAAAAATAATGGACAACTTTAATGATGAATAAAATAAATAAAGTACTCGCTATATCCGTGGTGGTGCTCTTACAAATGCTTATCCACCCTTAGCGACACAAAGATAAACATATACCTTAACACAAATATTCCTATTCTATCCTACCTAACTATACGTGAGGGAACTGATGGAAAACGACCAAAATACACTCACGCCACAAATATTGTTTGAGAGTCACTGGGTCCTTCTGGCCGTCGTCCTTGTTTGAGAGGCAACTCCACATGCAGCCTTCGTCAAACACCAACCGAAAGACAGTCTTTTGCTGGTCCTCTCGGCAGCTGTATCCGGGAGGACAATTTACCGTTAGATATTAATAACAATGTTTTTCAAGTGTGGCAAGGCTTTTAGGAACACTGAAGGCTTACCTGTCTGGAGCGGGGTCACGGAACACTAGTGACTGACCTTCCGCCCAGACCGGTATATATATCCTCAGTTCCAGTGACGTCACGCGTTTTTCCCATCATCCTCTTTCGCTAGTAGTACCTACTCTAACCATAACAAGGTATCTTAACGAGCGTCGAGAATACGAGGATTTACCGGTGATTCCGCAAAGGAATCACCGTAATGATAGTTGGCCCGTTGTACTCGGTACACGGCTTTCCTCTTTAAAAAAAATAAATCCTCGTATTCTCACACTCGTAAGAACATGAGTTTATATATTATCAACATAAGTCGTGACCGGTCTTCTTCTTCTTCTTCTTCTTTCTTCTTGTCTCTATGCAAGACTTCCGAGTCAGACGTGACTCGACCTCCTGGTCGGAATAGGTGAAGCCAACTCCCACCAGTCCTGGCAAACTGAGCAGGGTGGTGATCCTCAGCGGGGCTTCACCAAGCCTTCGTCCTTGGGGGGGTAACATCCAGGTCCTTTCCCTGGGGCAGAGTCCAGAGCCCCCAGGATTGCGGTGATCACTGCTTCAGCTGCGGGACCAGTGTTTCAGCTCGGCATCTCCTTAGCTGCAAAAAAGTTTTAGAGGCAGTAACCTTTCCTCAGAACACTCAGGGGTCTATTAATCTCTCTCCTCAGCACTCCTCTACGTATCTTCTCACAGGCCTCCGTTGTCGGGCCGTGCATGGCTCTTCCATATCATCCTCACCATCCTCGGAAGGCAACACGATCTCGCTCATGTCGATTATATACCCCTCCTCCCCTACAAAACGTTTTAATTTGTCTGGTGCCCGGAGGATTGTGTCGCCACTGAAAGTGTTTTCCAGCTCGTATGACACTCCTCCCTGCTTCACTTCCTTCACTTTATAGGGGCCAATCCACTTTATCCCTAGTTTGCGTTCGATGGAAGAGCTAATTTGTTCTTTCTTTACCCACACTAGATCACCCACACTTACTGTTTGTTCTTTTCTACCGAGATTAGCTCGCGCCAACCACTTCCGGCTGTTGTCACGGGATGTTTGCTTCACTACCTCCATGGCGACACCAATGTCTATCTCATCGTCCACCTGTGGTAGAGTTATCCCTATAACTCTCGGAGCGTGGCGATTGAACATTAAGTAGTGTGGTTGTTCTCCTGTGGTCTCGTGTACCGCCGCGTTGAGTATTTGTTGGCACTGGGTGATATAGTCGGGCCACTTAATTGGTTGACCCTTACTCAAGCACGCTAACACGGACTTAAGGGTTCTATGTAAACGTTCGGTGATGGAGTTTCCTTGAGGATGGTAGGGAGTGGAGTAGACTTGGTGAATTCCGTGGGCTTTACAGAAGTCCGCCAGGAGGTGAGAACGGAACTCGCAAGCATTATCAGCCAGGAGCGTTTTTGGCCTTCCATAGTCCCCCACGTATGATCTAATACCCCTAACTACCTCTTCAGCCTGCCTCGAACGTAATTTTAACAATTTTACAAACCTTGAAAAATGATCTACTATGGTTAATACATATCGATGACCTTCTCGAGCAGGAGTCATTTCAGTTATATCTACAAAGGTAGATATAACTAGAACCCACGCCTCCTGAGAGACTGGAGCCTAAATCCAGGCCTTCGAAAAGACTGGTGCCTCCAGCCGTGTACCGAGTACAACGGGCCAACTATCATTTACCGGTGATTCATTCCGCAAAGGAATCACCGTAATGATAGTTGGCCCGTTGTACTCGGTACACGGCTTTTGCAGCGGCGAGGAGAGAGGACGTTATTTATTTATTTTATTCATCATTAAAGTCATGTTCTTACGAGTGTGAGAATACGAGGATTTATTTTTTTTAAAGAGGAAAGCCGTGTACCGAGGGTCAGTGTTGGTATAGGATTGTGTCGCCACTGTACCGAGGGTCCGTGTTAAGAAGAAAAAACGAGAATGGTAAAATAATAGTTAATTTTAATGATGAATAAACAAAATAAAGTACTCGCTATATCCGTGGTGGTGCTCTTACAAATGCTTATCCACCCTTAGCGACACAAACATAAACATATAGCTTAACACAAATATTCCTATTCTATCCTACCTAACTATACGTGAGGGAACTGATGGAAAACGACCAAAATACACTCACGTCACAAATATTGTTTGAGAGTCACTGGGTCCTTCTGGCCGTCGTCCTTGTTTGAGAGGCAACTCCACATGCAGCCTTCGTCAAACACCAACCGAAAGACAGTCTTTTGCTGGTCCTCTCGGCAGCTGTATCCGGGAGGACAATTTACTGTTAGATATTAATAACAATGTTTTTTCAAGTGTGGCAAGGCTTTTAGGAACACTGAAGGCTTACCTGTCTGGAGCGGGGTCACGGAACACTAGTGACTGAACTTCCGCCCAGACCGGTATATATATCCTCAGTTCCAGTGACGTCACGCGTTTTTTCCATCATCCTCTTTCGCTAGTAGTACCTACTCTAACCATAACAAGGTATCTTAACGAGCGTCGAGAATACGAGGATTTACCGGTGATTCATTCCGCAAAGGAATCACCGTAATGATAGTTGGCCCGTTGTACTCGGTACACGGCTTTTGGTGCCCGCAGAGGAGAGAGGACGTTATTTATTTAATTTATTCATCATTAAAGTCATGTTCTTACGAGTGTGAGAATACGAGGATTTATTTTTTTTAAAGAGGAAAGCCGTGTACCGAGGGTCAGTGTTGGTATAGGATTGTGTCGCCACTGTACCGAGGGTCCGTGTTAAGAAGAAAAAACGAGAATGGTAAAATAATGGTTAATTTTAATGATGAATAAACAAAATAAAGTACTCGCTATATCCGTGGTGGTGCTCTTACAAATGCTTATCCACCCTTAGCGACACAAACATAAACATATACCTTAACACAAATATTCCTATTCTATCCTACCTAACTATACGTGAGGGAACTGATGGAAAACGACCAAAATACACTCACGCCACAAATATTGTTTGAGAGTCACTGGGTCCTTCTGGCCGTCGTCCTTGTTTGAGAGGCAACTCCACATGCAGCCTTCGTCAAACACCAACCGAAAGACAGTCTTTTGCTGGTTCTCTCGGCAGCTGTATCCGGGAGGACAATTTACTGTTAGATATTAATAACAATGTTTTTTCAAGTGTGGCAAGGCTTTTAGGAACACTGAAGGCTTATCTGTCTGGAGCGGGGTCACGGAACACTAGTGACTGACCTTCCGCCCAGACCGGTATATATATCCTCAGTTCCAGTGACGTCACGCGTTTTTTCCATCATCCTCTTTCGCTAGTAGTACCTACTCTAACCATAACAAGGTATCTTAACGAGCGTCGAGAATACGAGGATTTACCGGTGATTCATTCCGCAAAGGAATCACCGTAATGATAGTTGGCCCGTTGTACTCGGTACATATATATATATATATATATATATATATATATATATATATATATATATATATATATATATATATATATATATATATATATATATATATATATATTTGATAATATTTACAGATCGGAAGTGACCGCCCCACCATCGGCAAGTACTGCAACTGGAGCCGCAACAGCCACTGTGGAGGAGACCATCCCGACAAAGAGACTATCAGAGATGAATAATCAGCGCAGTAAAATGTTATAACTTTTCAAGAGACACCAAGAGGTGCTGTGTAGTGTGGAAGTCTGTGAAACTAGAGTTGGTTCTTCAGGATAAAGCTTATGCTCAGTTCTCGGAGCAACAACTTAGGGGACGCTACAAATACATCGTATACCAGCTACGTGCGAGAAAAAATAAGTAATGTGTATTCAGTTTAATTTTTATAAGTGAACTGCTCTATTTATTTTGATAAATGAACGTTCTTTTTAAATAAAGGAATATATTTTTTATTTAGAGTAAATGCAAAACGAGTTTTATAGGGCTACTGGCGAAAGGCTTCTCCTCAAAAAAAGCCTTAACGACGGACTTGAGCGCCTCTTGGGCCCGTTGGAAGTTCATAAAAAAAAATGAAAACTCTTTGTATCATGAAATGTTATGATAGTTATATGTATTTGAGTGTTAGAATGCTTAAATGTATTTGAGTGTTCGAATCATCTGGTTCGTTTTCTATGAGTTACTTATCATCTGCATGTAACCGGTCGGTCACTTTATGGTGTGGGTCCACGGCAGGTGGTGGTGTGATGTGGTGGTGTGTTCAGTAGCCGGCAGTTGTCACGGAGTTATTACATACTGCCCTGGTGATTTGGTTCCATTCTGTCTGGTGAGTGTTCAGCTTTACTTTTGTTAGTTATATAGTTTTTATTGTAGTATGTGATTATTATCAACCAGCTGCTGATTACCTTATTATTAGTTATTCCTACCATTAGTGTTTTTTGTAGCAAGTTTATTTTTGTTACTTTTGTTCTGTGTATAGGTTTTGAGGCGCTTGAAGGAACGACAGTGGTGTGTGTTATGATTGTTGACATCTCGGCATTTGGTTTCTAACTGGACTGGATTGGGGTTAGAGGTGATCAGGATCTATAGCTAGGGTGCATTATGTTGTAAGTTGACTTA
>JAXIVD010000007.1:25000-132500 GCA_036785275.1 Cancer borealis
CTACTGGTGCTCTCAGCGCCAGCTGCTCCATTTCCTTTCCAGACATTCGGGGAGCATCTACCTGCTCGCCTTCTGTCAAAAACAAGAAAGAAATGCAACATAAGTACTCCCCTTATTCATTTACTGTATAACAATGCTTTTAACAAAATCAGCAATCAGCACAAAACACGTGTACAGTCGCCCAAATATATAATGGCGCATAATTCAGATTGTTTCGTTCTGGCGACATCTGGCAACTGCATCCAACGATCTCAATATATACGCCGCCATGTTTTGTTTAATTTAGGGCAATATTAATTTAGGGCAATATCATAACCGACATTTCCTTATAATTACACTATTAACGCACTCTGAGTGGTACGTCGGCGTCATAAAACGATTACTTACAAATTTATAGATTTGTTGATCCCCCTTATTAATTATTTTCATTCGTTTGTGCAAAAAAAAGAACTATAACAGAAGCCTTCATGCTTTAGGCATTATTTATATTTTATGACAGAATATCAAATACATTTAGTGCTGTAATATTCTTTTTTTAATATATATCTATTTTGTCATGACATGTCATCCCTCCTGAAACTTTCAGCAAAATGAGCCTCCACCTCTACCTATCCAAACACTCCCTCCTTGCATGTAGGAAAATCTTTCCCCTCTACTACCACCACATTCGTAGATGTATTTAATTACCTTATCCTTCTATATTTCCGCTGGACTTCCTCTTCCTAATACAGCCATTCAAATTCACTAATTATTTTCAGGAACTCTTTACTCTTTATGGTCTGACTTTCAAAGTTGTTTCTTTTTATATCCAATAATATCATTGATTTTTAAGAATCATTTTGTTACTTTTAATGTAACTTATAAATTTTGACAGAAATACTAACCAACCGTTAGTTATTAGAATATCTAGTATATACCAGAAAACCAATAATGTTCAAAATTACCTAGAAATCGGACACAATGGTTGATAATTTCAATCCATCTGCATTACATACTACTTGTATGTTAATGGAGTGGAAACCTTTGCAATTGATGTACAATATTTCATCCACATCAGAGGTTTTGATGGGACCGTGTGAGCCTGTAAACAGAAATATATCCTTTGAACAAATACATTGTAAACTTGGATTGATACTTGATACATAGTCTTACTACAGAAAATATAGAATTATATATCGACAGATTTATTTATATTAAAGAGATCACTTCAATTGGGGATGACTGGGATAGAAGTCTCCATGTAGGACTGATTTTCGATTTGTTTGTTGTAATTTTTGTATTCTCTTCTCAATCCCTTTTGTCACATACTCACATACATATAAGTATATAAACTCCCATATCTCTTATCAATAATGCGTGTATGTGTATGTATATATATATATATATATATATATATATATATATATATATATATATATATATATATATATATATATATATTTATGTGTGAGAGTGGGTGTTTGGGTGTTGGGAGTCAAAATTAATAACAATGTCTTGCATCAGTGCATACAGATAAAATTTTAACACATACTAACCTTCTATGGCCCCAATCACTCTTGGGAAATTCTTTAGCCTATCAAAGGCTTGAACAGATGCCCCTAGCTTTTGAGGAGGTGATGACATCTTTATTTGTTGCACTGACAATGTTGCTCAGAATGTTAGTGACAGCGGTCACAGTCCTGCGAATACTGGACTGTGTTGGTCCTAAAGAGAAAAATTCACAAGTATTAACCGCCAAATCTTAAAACTATTAACGTAAGTACTTATAATAAGTTGCACTCCCCAATGGAATTATGTTTATTCCTCTTATGTGAAAAACAGCTTCATTATTCCACGGTTTAATAATATTTCCATAATGCAATAACTGCACACAATTTACGTACAAGGACATAAATATCTAGGCCTAGGGTAACTGCAAAAGTCCTGTAGGTACGAGGCAGTCTGTCTATAAGTGGTTCCCAAATTCTTTCCTCTTGTTACCAAATTCATAAAATGTTTTAAATATTGATGATCAAAACACTATATATTTTTATTGTCAACCCTCCATTATCTCCGCAACACATTTTCCATTATCCACAGGGGGCAAATTAATCTCGTTTGGGAACCACTGCTGTATAACAAACTAAACCCCCCTATCATCCCTAATTATAAACTTATTTAATCTTACCTTAAAGCTCTCTAATGAATCTACCCTAAATACGTGCTCATGAAGTTATATTTTCTTAGTGTAGGCCATAAAATCTCTTATTTGGTTTTATTTCGTTTACTTTGAAGTTAAAAAATAAATAAATAAAACACTAGTCCGATTAATGAGGTAGGGAGCAATCTTTGCCTGAGGAGACTGACATAAGCCAAGCATGTTGAATACTTATGTACTTAACAAGGTATCTTTGAGTACTTCAAGCGACCGTCTTGGAGTGTGAACGTTCCCTGTCGTCTGTCCTTCCAGTGGTGTCTTCTACGATAGTTTGTTTCTTGTTTTTGCTGTCTAGTACTAGCGACATTGTAACCGAGTATCGGGCAGTATATCCCGACCTTGTTTTGGTTTATTTTGAGTATATATATATATATATATATATATATATATATATATATATATATATATATATATATATATATATATTGTTACGGTCACACCGTAACGGACACGGTTCTTATGCCCTAGTGCCAGGTGTCCACTTATGAACAATTCAGTCACAACCACGTTACGGGCGTGTACGAACTGTAGTGCTGATGTTTATACGTCCTTTTAACCCACCAAAGGACAAGGAAAGTCGACTATCCCGTAGGACTAGTCACTCCGAGGGCCACACGCCGGTGGCTGGACAATAGGCTTTAAACAAGAAGTGCCTGGTTAAGGAATCTATGCACTCTTAGCCCCCAAACACAGCACCTACAGCCACCCCGTTAACGTTAAGAGGTCGTCAGTTCTTTTAACCCTCCAAAGAACAAGGAATCTCCCAGTAGTAACCACCTTCTCCTCCTTACATTCTAAAAAGTCTTACAGTGAGCACAAGATTACAGTGCCTAAACAAGGAGCTATCGCTCCAACCAGAATACCGCCCACAAGGTGTCTTTCCACCCACTTCTGGTTGAACAATATCTCCTCTCGACTCAACTAACACCCTGCAAAGTAGCCTCCCGCGAGGGGACTCCGTACAGTGCGTTATATGAGTCGTAATTAATTAACACTAAGACGGGATTACTCCTCGTCTGTGTTATCACACAAGAGGCCCCAGATGATAGGCTCTCTCTCTCACAATGAGGACAAAGAAGACAACGCAGACAACGCCGACAAAACGCAGACAACGCCGAAAACGCAGACAACGCCGAAACTACTTCCCCAAGACCCAAAAGCCTTACAATATCCCTAGGTAGAGTTCACCGCCAGCTAGATTGTAATAATACAACCACACTCTCGTCGTTCATTCTCGGCACGATAACCTGGTCCTCGTATAGACATGGCCTTACTGTCTAGCTACACAGATATCAACAACCCAACAGGCCAATCGTATAATCCTTTCTCTTAAATATGAGGAGGTTACACCCAGGAATAATGCCAAATTAAGGAGAGTGAGACGAGCGAGGATGTGTTCTTGGTGGCTGGCCAGCGGGAACTGAGTCTCCACGGCATCTCAGCTCCCCAGACACTCAGGCAGAGATGCCAACTCACACCACCAGCGCGTTGTGTTTCTCACACCCCGCGCCGCCTCGACAAACATAGCCTAATAACATGCTTTCTTTCACAAAATCACCACAGGCCACAGAGACGACGCAGGACAACAACAAACATACCAGAGGAAGCAGAAAAGAATGCTCCACAAGACAGGACACCTTGCAACACAAAGAAGAAAGAGGGAAAGTCAGGAAAATTAGGAGAATGAGAAGAACTGAAATTAAAGTGAAAGAATAAGTAAGACTCGCTGGCAACTCACTCTCTCCCTCTTCCGCCACGCCTGACTACGTGACCTTGATAAACTTCCCGCCACGCCAGCTCCTGACTGGACAACACGTGGTCTACAGATAAAAGGCGTAAGCCTGTCTCGCCACGTATACACGTCTCCAACACATCCCGCGTGGTGGGGCCCGCAACAAAGTCGTAACCCGCTATCATGTCTCGTAACCTCGTAAGGCTAATACTTCCCTTCTCTTATCTTCACATTCCTCGCCTCCAAACTAACACAAGGGATGTAACTCTCTTTCATACTTAGCCGTACTCAGCTGACACAATGCACACTCCGAACCTCGCCTCTCGCCACACACTTCTACAGATGTGGAAAGTACACACCTGTCATGATGCCTTGCATGCCCTTCCCCCCCTCCCCCAGGGAAGTTTCGCTAC
The DNA here is from genome assembly GCA_036785275.1 of Cancer borealis. Taxonomy (NCBI): domain Eukaryota; kingdom Metazoa; phylum Arthropoda; class Malacostraca; order Decapoda; family Cancridae; genus Cancer; species Cancer borealis. The sequence continues at coordinate 29,343 of JAXIVD010000007.1, forward strand.
ACTTCTACTGGGCCAGACCAACCTCTCCAGTCGACATTACTATCACTGGCCGAGCCCGCACAGAGTGTCATAGCCTCAGCGTGTCCTTCTTCCTTAACAGCCTAACATTCTTCCTTCTCGTTCTCAGGGAATCTCTATTTCTCTGTGGAGGTTGACTCTCATCTTCACCAGACGATGTTATGGTGACGTGCGGGGCCCGCACAAATATATATATATATATATATATATATATATATATATATATATATATATATATATATATATATATATAAATTTTTTTTTTTTTTTCGCATTTGTTTGCATTTGTTTACATTGTTGGTGTCTAATTTTGGCGGGCGTTTGCAGACAATTTCGTTTATTTTGGTTAGTTGTGTGATATTTGTACCATGCATAACAGCAGGAGCACTTCCCGCGGTCGGGGGGTAGCGCAACTCTCTCTGTGTGGGACGGGACAGGCAGTGACTTGACGAGAGGCGCCGGTCTTAGCTAGCTCATCTGCTACTCGTTCCTCTTCACAGAAACCTGTGCCCACGACAGACTGACAGTACGAGCCAGTTAAAAATGTCTGTGCCTATTGGGTGTGCATTATTAAAATCCTCAAGGGCTGACATAGCTGCTCTGGAATCGGTAAAAATAAAACCCCAACATCCAAGGTAAAAAGTTATCTTATCGCTACTAAAATAGCTCACAGCTCTGCGGTAAGAATTGATGTAAAAAGGGGGTTAGACTGCCGCACAGAGTAAAAGCAGGGAAGATAGCTCCAAATCTGACGCCTGTATCGGATTTGGAGCTGTCAGTAAAAATGGGCTTGCAATCCTCATGTACGGAGGCATGATCGTTGAACAAAGTCCTCGCAGCATGCTTCGACATAACACTCTTGTTAGCCGGCATGTAACGGCAATACGATACTGCCAGCAGCTTCCACGGCGGGACTTGCAATAAGTGCGTCTTATTTATATTAGGATTTCTTATTTCATATTGTATTCTTTTTGATATTCATAAATAAGATGGATGTGCATTATATATATATATATATATATATATATATATATATATATATATATATATATATATATATATATATATATATATACATACTTTGTAACCGAAAAATAATTGTTGGAGAACAATGCACTGAAGACTTTTGTATATAAGTAAATTACACGTACTACATAACGTGAGATTGAGATACAGAATTGGCAGAAGCCGTATGGTATTTCATAGTGTGTATAATAAATAACGAAAACCAAGAAGACTCTATAAGATCCCAGCAGAACCCTTATAAGACCTTTGAAGTTCAAAAGCCTATTTGCTTAAGTTTTCATTGAAATCAAGGTCACTGATACAAATGACTTCGTATCTCGTCCTCCGACCATTCCCATAGCTACCATAATTACTATAACGTAAACGAGGGGAGCGGATACGACGTATTACCAGTATATTTGAAGATGTATCAATTACATCCTGTTAACGTTATTCAAAGTCTACATAACAATTATAGCCTATTTCTAGTATTTGAAAACAAGTAAAACCTTTGAAGATATATCATCTATTGCCCGAGTATGTTATGAATAATAGCTTACTATCGATGTTTTGATGGATAATAAATTAGTAGCCTATTTCTGGCATTTGAAGACAAAATACTAATTATAGCCTATAACTGACATTTAAGGGATATATTAATTATAGCTACTTAATGGTATTCTACGGTATTATATCAGTAAGACTTTGGTCAGCTTATCAAGTTCGAAGCATGTCTCGCATGCTTTTTGGCAATACGAGTGTTGAGGAGCATGGGGAATACGTGATCCCTTCATCTTAGAAAAGTATGTTAACTGTGCAGAACCAGACAAACACAACCACCAAAATAGAAACAGCTCATCAACGATGTGGTAACATGCAACCCGAATGAGCAAACCCACTTTCTACCTAGACTCGACAACATATACCTAATAGGGGCTTACTTCCGACAAACGACACAGCTAATTGTAACTAGGCCAGTTCCGTGGACCTTTGTTTGACAACAGGCCTTGGTTATGGCTGCAGAAAGCCGGTAGCAGACAAACCCGGTAGCGGCCATGAGCCTTTCCAACAAACCAGCTGGCCGGAAGGAACCAATCTAACCAACAATGTCTCTGTGAGCAATACCAGCTAAACTCTGTTCAACACCAGCAAGATATGAGCTACGAACGAGCACTTTCACTGCAGTAACGGGTTGAGAGCTAGAGAATAATAAATTTTGCCTGTGTATAGGCTAGGGAGCATCGTGCGCACGTCTGCTCGTGATCGCTGGCAAAAGCAAACTGAAATTAACTGACGCTGCCTGGCTGGCGGCGGGTCAGTGTTTTCACTGTTGTGCGGTTCCACAGCTATATTTCCCTAGCAAGCCATCTAAATTTCTTTTTTCAACATAAAATGTCCCTATCTTACTTGAGGCTATAGTACAACTTTTGTAACTTTAATAATGACGTTGCCCGCACGATTCTCTCTCTCTCTCTCTCTCTCTTTCTCTCTCTCTCTCTCTCTCTCTCTCTCTCTCTCTCTCTCTCTCTCTCTCTCTCTCTCTCTTTTTTATTCAAACAGATCATACATCAATGTAACAGATGATGAATATTTTCTTTGCAGGCAATTTAATTGGTTAAAGGTAGTATACTTAGTACTACCCCTAATATTAAAACCTAAACTGACTTTGTAATCTATTAACCCTTAACATCCGGGGATCGTACATGTACGATCATAGTGCTCCGTCTGGTGAGACGGTGATCGTTCCGGTAATCATGAATTTTCCCGCCGCGTTTTCGTATTTTGGCGCGTTTGTTTCAAGTCGAAAGGCGAGTATAAGTAATTGGCAACTCTTTCCACTAGCTCAGCTGTCACTATGAGTGATCTAAATTCGCCTTACTTACCTTTTTTCCTTCATGGAGAAAACATCTGGCACCTCCCTAGACACGGCGGGTGAAACTCACCCTCCGGGTGAAAGAGGCAGTATGGATACTGATATGCATATGTCATATGACAGTGATTTAGAAATTACTGAAGAGAGCGAGGACAGTGAATATTATTTTGAAGAAATTGAAGACAGCAGTAGTGATGAATATAGTGATGAAGACACGGAGCAAACATCAAGTATGCGTATCTCACGTACTGTCACAGGATCTCGTGGGCGTGGAAGGTCACGTGGGCGTAGCAGAGCTATAATGAGACCTAGAATTGCAGCACAAGCTTCCACAGGTGCTGCTGCAAATGCAGATGATTTTAGATGGAACGAATGTGAGGATTTTACTCCAACTATGCCCGTGTTTGCTGGTGTTTTGCTGTTTCATGCAGTATCACACCCTCAAGATATTCTAAAAAGAAGACCTGGTACGGGACTCTACATTCGACGGAGGGCATCACACCAGTCGCAAGGTAGATATAATTTATATTGTACTAACAACAATAGTGTTACTTTCAAAATTCACTGAATACTCAATTTACACAAATTGTGTCTGGGTGAGTGTGTAGGTGGTAGGGGAGGACAGCTGTGTGTGTCTACGGCCTAGGCTATCTCCCCTTTCCTTCTTATCGCGGAAAGGGGAGAGGCAGTGTGTACACAACAGCCTACTCTTTCTCTCTCTCTCTCTCTCTCTCTCTCTCTCTCTCTCTCTCTCTCTCTCTCTCCACATACACACGCACACAGACACACATACACACACACTTCTTATAAGATATGTTTATATGTGATCTCTTTTCTTCCAGAGTTTGCTGAGGCAACATTCTTCTTTGGTGCAATGCAGCGCAAAATTCTACTGTTTGTAGAGGACTAGAGGAGTGAGGACATGTCATCGCGCCAGAAAGTGTTGCCACATTTTTGTTTGTTTGTTTTGTTTTGCTCTCACTTATTCATGTAGCTGAGTTTTCATTTTGAGTTATGATTATCTAACTGGTTGAGTCCGGTGACTCGTCTGAGGTTACAGGACTTGTCATCGCTCTAAAAAGGGCTGCCAGATTTTTGTTTGTTTATTTTTGTTCTCTTTTATTCATGTATCAAAGTAATGTAATTACAAGAAACATTTATCAATGATGTCTTTATTTTTAGTTACTTGTAATAAAAAGCAGCAGTACTGATGACTAAGGTACTACCATGGATGTCTTTTCATTTGTAATAAAACATAGACTTGGATTACTGCAATAATAAAGAAAAAATTTAGACAACACTTACAAGTACATCAAAACTCCTCACGGGTGCCTGGGTAGGGAAAGAGTTCCTCAGAAAACTCTTGTTCCTCGGAAGACAGGAGGAAGTCTTCGTCTTCTAAAAGTGATATAATACTGGCTCTTGATGAATGCGAGTCAGATGGAGAGGGAGGAGGGGGTCGGGGAGGTGAGAAGGAACCTTGTTGGGCAAGTAGAGAGATGTTTGACGGGGAAAGTTGAAATGATACGTGCGGGGAGGGAGAGTGAGGTGATAAAGATGGCTCAGGTGACGTAGGATGGTCAGATGATGGAGGAGGCTGAGGTGATAAAGATGGTTCAGGAGGAGAGTGAGGGTGAGGTGACGAAGGAGGATGAGGGAGTGGAGATTGTGGCAAGTGGGGGGTGGGGAGTTGTCCGTCCATCACTAAGTCGCTACTGATAGAAGCACGTGGTTCAGCGCGATGTTGCTACCATGGTGAGTCTTGGATTTGTGTCATCCTTCCCATTATTTTCATATAATTATATATATATATATATATATATATATATATATATATATATATATATATATATATATATATATATATATCCCTCTTAGTGCGTATGTGTGCAATCATATTCAATGATACATCAGAAAATGCTGTGTGCAGGTCATTGTGTCAGTGTGTGTGTGTGTGTGTGTGTGTGTGTGTGTGTGTGTGTGTGTGTGTGACCATGAACGAAAAATTGTCTCTCTCTCTCTCATTGGAAGTACAATTATTTCATCTAAAAGAAATTCCCAAAAGGAGAGAGAGAGAGAGAGATAGATAGATAGATTCACGGGCAGCGATATCGCACTGCGGGTCATTTCTGCGCCACGGGACACAGCGGGCTGCAACACGCTTTCGGAAAGATATTTATGATACACAATAACTTTACTTCCATAGGTCATAGCGCGCAGGTTAGTACATCATTGCACTCAGAATAAAAAATATAATTTGGTTTTTATAGATAAAATTATCTTCTGGCGTTTCCTAATTTTCCAAAAGTTACCCGGAGATGGGAACGGAAAATAATTTAGCCACCCGGAAGTTAAGGGTTAAATGTCTTAAAATACATACGGAAAATACATACACAATGATGGATACGGCACGTGCCCAACTTTTTGGGTAAAAAGCTTATATAACCGAACGTAACCAAACCAAACCGTACCTAACATAACATACTCAACCTAACATAACTTGAAAGAAGTTTTGCCGGGTAAATAATAAGACACAGGGCGTAGCAATACCAGATACAACGCGGTACGATTGCCGTATCTCTAAGCACTTCGTTAAAATTATGGCAGTGCTTACAGGTACGGCAACCGTACGAATAAGGGATGACAACTGGGTACGGCTGCTGTATCTGTAAGAACTCATAGGCACAGTTTACAGGTACGGCAGCCGTATCCTCATTGTGCTCGCTTATAGGTACGGCACGTGCCTAACTTTTGGGTAATTGAATATCAAAAGTTTATATAACCGAACCTAACTGAACCAAACCGTACCTGAACATAATCTAACATAACCTAACCAAACATAACCTAATCTAACCATAAATTAACGTAAGCCGTATCGTCATAGTGCTCGGTTATAGATACGGCACGTGCCTAATTTTGAGTAAAAATCTTACATAACCGAACCTAAGAGAACCAAACAGTACCTAACCAAACCTAACATAAAATAATCAACCTAACATAACTTGAAAGATGCTTTACCAGGTAAATAATAATAAGGCACAGGTCGTTCGAATATCGGATTATTTTTTTTATAACTTTCCAAGTGTTTTTGAAACTCTTAATAAGATGAAAATGTCGAATTTAATACGAATACGGTGGGTGACGCCGGCGCATGCCGTATGAATAGAGGATCAAGAGGGGATCAAATCATAAATTATTGTATAACCTGTTTATTCTTATAGGCTGTATTATCAAAGAATTGATTATTGTATTGCCTAGTTTTTATAGGCTATATCATCACAGAATAAGCTTTTGTATAGCTTTGCTTTTATAGGTTATATCATCAAAGAATAAATTATTGAATAGCCTAGCTTTTTAGATCGTATCATCAAGAAATTAATTATTGTATAGCCTAGGTCTAACACCTTGTTTTTATCTACTATTGGTATACAGGAAACTTGCATAATAAAACAATATAATAGTGGTCCAAATGCAAAGCATTTGGACCACTATTATGGGACCTTCCCCTTTAGGCTATATTAATCACAAAAGCTATTTGCTAAGAAAGATATAAATGATTGATCATTCAAGTGTTAAATGGGAACATTACATCGCCACTGGATGTAATAAATGCACCAATGAGTAGAATAAGTACCCCAGTAAGTAATCTATCTTCAGACTAGTCAAATACCCAGTACAGCATCTTTGACTTAGGTTCAGGGAATGTGATGACAGATAATTCTGCAACAGGAACATCACTTAGCCAGTATCATTCTTTCTTCACTTAGACATTGGAGTCTACGTGTGTGTTAAAGGAATTATAGTAATTATGTACTAGATATACTGGAAAGATGTTCTCATACAACAGAACTGAATATGGTCACTAACAGGAAGACATTTTCTACACTACATAGGCTACATCTTGTAATATACTATTACGATAAAGGAATATTTATGTTATTGAAAACATGTATTTTATAGTTAATTACTGTAACATGAGAATATATTGTATTTCTTTCCTTAATTAACATAAGTATAACCAAATTATTACACTAACATGTTCTATTTTCTTTGTACAGTTTATACGTTTCCTTGTATTACAAAAATGGTTATCACTTGTCATTTATTTTTCAAATATAAATAATGAATGTCATGCATTCTTTAATTATTTTATATATCATTTGAGGTAGTGGATAATAGCTTAACTTGTCTCCATTCCGATACAACTGATCGACTGAGGGAAAACCGCACTCCTCTTTTGGAAAAGTCATAGGCAGGTGTAAAACCAACAAAGGAAGAAATTTCCAGAGTTTACTAGTGTTAGGGATGAATGAGTGAAGATAATGGTTAACTCTTCCATTAGAAAGATGGACAGAATAAGGATGAGAAGAAGTAGAAAGTCTTGTGCAGCGAGGCCGCAGGAGGGGTGGAAACATGCATTTAGCAAGTTCAGAAGAGCAGTCAGCATGAAAAAGTGGTAGAAAATAGATAAAGATGCAACGTGAATATGGTGAAATATAATTTGTCATTTTTCAAATTTAATTATCTCGAGAGGCAAAGAAAAAAAAAAAAATTTTTTTATACCAATTTATAGAACTTGTTCGAATCTATCTTCAGTATAGTTTAGGGGTCTTCACAGTAAATAGTGTTTGAGTAAAATGACCTTGCAAATTTTTAATGATTTTTAATACATACAATATTGATTTTAGATAAGGCCTACTTATACTTAGGCTAGATCGTAAAAATGTCTTTGAATTGGTATTAAAAGATTTTCTTTTTCAGCTTTACTTCATGAGTAATTTAGATTTGAAAACTGACAGAGTATTTTAGGCCTAAATTGCTTAAATAACTTAAAGTATTTAACGCCTAAACTACGCAAATATTTTTCCAAAAAAAATGATACCAGTATCAGGTTGATGTAATGAAACATCTTAAAAATGCAATTGCATAGTATCCCTAAATCTTAAGGTGCCTAGCTGACACCAATTTCTTTAGTTTTCGGGAAAAATATTGTCTACAAAATTATATGTTTTTCTTTAAAATCCAAAAATAAGCTAAGCATTTTATTTTAAAAATCGTTTTTATTGCCAAAAAAAAAGTATTAATGTAATTGTTTTACGAAAACTATTAAAGACTCGAGTCTGCTTTTCATGAATGATAGTTCGCTACTTGAGAATTTTTTTTTTTTTTATAAAAAAAATCAATTTTTGGAGCAATTAGATCTAAATACTGTAACTTTTGCTTCTTCTTTTTTTTTATAAAAAGCGAAATTGACTAATTAGGTCTAATTTTTCCAAAAACATATTATTTATATAAAGATACATATTCCTCTAATAGCGAATTATTATTCTTGAAAAGCATAACATCGAGGTTTTAATAGTTTTCGTATAACAATTACATTAATGGATTATCTGGCAAAAAGCTTTTTTATGTAATTAAATGCTTTGTTTTCTTTGGATTGTAAAGAAAACTATATCGATTGATAGCAAAATATTTTTCCACAAATAATGATACTAGTATCAGCTTGATACAATGCAGTACCTCAAAGTTGCAATTGCATAGTATCCCTAAATCTTAAGGGGGCAAGCTGACACCAATTTTTTTTTTTTCGGAAAAATAAATTGTCCATAAAATGTAATGAATCGTTTTTACAATCCAAAATGAATCTAAGTATATAGATGGATTATCTAGCAATAACTTTATATATTTTTTTAAAAGCTTGTTTCTTTTTGTTTGGATTGTAAAGAAAGAAATAAAATTTTATAGGAAATATTTTTCCAAACAAAATGATACCAGTATCTGCTTAATGCAATGAAAAATCTTGGAAATGCAATTGCGTAGTATCCCTAAATCTTAAGGTGCCTCGCTGACACCAATTTTTTTTTGTTTTCGGGAAAAGTATTGTTTATAAAATTAAACGATTTTCTTTAAAATCCAAAAAAAACTAAGCATTTATTTAAAAAAAACGTATTTATTGTTAAAAATAACTATTAATGTAATTTTTTAACGAAAACTTTAATATTAAAGACCCGAGTCTCTTCTTTTCAAGAATGATAATTTGCTATTTGAGAATTGTGTTTTTTATAAAAAAATAATCATTTTTGGAGAAACTAGGTATAAATACTGTAATTTTTGGGTTTTTCTGTTTTATAATATGCGAAATAGACCAATTAGGTCTAATTTTTCCAAAAACATATTATTTTTATAAAGAAACATAATCCTCTAATAGCGAACTATCATTCTTGAAAAGCATAAAATCGAGGTTTTAATAGTTCTCGTAAAACAATTACATTAATGGATTATCTGACAAAAATCCTTTTTTATTTTTAATGCTTGTTTTTTTTTGGATTGTAAATGTAAAGAAAAATATATCATTTGATAGCAAAAATATTTCCTAAAAAAATGATACTAGTATCACTATGATGCAATGAAATACCTTAAAGTTGTAATTGCAAAGTATCCCTAAATCATAAAGGGGCCACCTGACACCAATTTAATATTTTTTTCGGGAAAAATATTGTCCATAAAATAAAAAAAAATTTTTAACTATCCAAAATGAAACTAAGTATTTATATGGATTATCTGGTTTAATTTCTTTAATTTTTTTTTTTTTGGGGGGGGGATGGGGGTGCGTGGCGGGATTGTAAAAAAATTTTCATTTATAGCAAATATTTTTCCAAACTAAATTATACCAGTATCATCTTAATGTAATGAAACATCTTGAAAATGCAATTGCGTCGTATCCCTAAATGTTAAGTTGCCTAGCTGACACCAATTTTTTTAGTTTTCGGGAAAAATATTGTTTATAAAATAAAATGATTTTCTTTAAAATCCTAAAATACACCAAGCATTTATTAAAGAAAACCAATTTATTGGCAAAAAATCTATTAATGTAATTTTTTAACGAAAACTATTAAAGATCCGAGTCTCTGCTTTTCACGAATGATAGTTTGCTATTTGAGAATTGTTTTTTTTTTGTAAAAAAGAATAATTTTTTGAGCAATTAGACCTAAATACTGTAATTTTTCAGTTTTTTTTGTTTATAATATGTGAAATTGACTGTAATTAGATCAAATTTTTCCAAAAACATATTAATTTTGTAAAGAAACATAATCCTCAAATAGCGAACTATCATTCTTGAAAAACATAAAATCGAGGTTTTAATAGTTCTCGTAAAACAATTACATTAACAGATTATCAGGGAAAATGCCTTTTTTTTTTTTATAAAATGCTTGAATTTTTTTTTTGGATTTTAAAGAAAAATATATCATTTGATAGCAAAAATTTTTCCAAAATATATAATACTAGTATCACCACGATGCAATTAAATACCTTAAAGTTGCAATTGCAAAGTATCCCTAAATAATAAGGGGGCAAGCTGACACTAAATTTTTTTTTTCGGGAAAAAAATATTGTCCATAAAATTTAAAGATTTTTTTTCACAATCTAAAATGAAACTAACTATTTAGATAGATTATCTGGTAAAAACGTTTTAATTGTTTGTTTTAATGTTTGTTTTTGGGGGGATTGTAAAAAAATAATATCATTTTATAGCAAATATATTTCCAAACAAATTGATACCAGCATCATCTTGATGCAATGAAACATCCTGAAAATACAATTGCGTAGTATCCTTAAACCTTAAGCTGCCTTGCTGACACCAATTTTTTTTACTTTTCGGGGGAAAATATTGTTTATAAAAATAAATGATTTTCTTTAAAATCCAAAAATAAACTAAGCATTTATTTAAAAAAACGTATTTATTGTCAAAATATTATATTAATTTAATTTTTTTACGAAAACTATTAAAGACCCGAGTCTTTGCTTTTCAAGAGTGATAGTTTGCTATTTGAGAATGTTTTTTTTTTTTTTATCAAAAATTAAAGATATTGGAGCAATTAGACCAAAATACTGTAATTTTGGGGGGGTTTTTTGTTTATAATATGTGAAATTGACTGTAATTAGGTCTAATTTTTCCAAAAACATATTATTTTTCATAAAGGAACAATCCTCTAATAGCGAATTATCATTCCTGAAAAGCATAAAATCGAGGTTTTAATAGTTCTCGTAAAACAATTACATTAATTGATTATCTGACAAAATTCCTTATTTATTTATATAAAATGCTGGGGTTTTTTTGGATTGTAAAGAAAAATATCAAAATTTTTTTTTTTTTTTTATATTATACTACTATCACCATGATGCAATGAAATACTTTAAAGATGCAATTGGAAAGTATTCCTAAATCATAAGGAGGCAAGCAGACACCAATTTTTAATTTTCGGGAAAAATATTATCCATGTAAATTAAAGAAATTTTTTACTATCCAAAATGAAACTAAGTATATAGATGGATTACCTGTCAAAAGCTATTTTTTTTAATGCTTTTTTTTTTTTTTTTTTTTTTTTTTGGATTGTAAAAAAAATAATTTTGTAGCAAATATTTTTCCAAACAAAATGATACCAATATCAGCTTGATGCAATGAACCATCGTGAAAATGCAATTGCGTAGTATCCCTAAATCTTAAGGTACCTAGCTGACACCAATTTTTTTTAGTTTACAGGAAAAGTATTGTTTATAAAATTACATGATTTTCTTAATAATTCAACAAAAAAAAACTAAGCATTTAGAAAAAAAAAATATTCCAAAAATTCTATATATGTAATTGTTTTACAAAACCTATTAAAGACTCGAGTCTTCGGTTTACAAAAATAATAGTTCTCTACTTGATTTTATTTTTTTATTTTTTTAAAGAAAAACATAATCCTCTAATAGCGAACTATCATTCTTGAAAAGCACAGATTCGTGTCATAAACAGTTTTCGTAAAAAATAAATTACATTAATGGATTATCTGGCATAAAACCTTATTTATTTTATATAAAATTTGTTAATTTTTATTGTAAAGAAAATTATATAATTTTATAGCATATAATTTTCCGAACAAAATGATACTAGTTTCAGCTTCTTGCAATGAAACATCTTGAAATTGCAATTGCATAGTATCCTTAAATCTTAAGATGCCAAGCTGATACCAATATCATTTATGGGGAAAAAAATATTGTCCATAAAATGATATATTTTTTTTTTGTCAAAAAAATTACTAAGCATTTAAAATTAAGAAAAAAAGTTTTTGCCTAATAAGCCCCGCCATTAAGAGGCCTATCCCCTATATAAGGAGGGGGCAGCATTGCCTCCCCACGAGACTGAGCCAGACACGGTACTGAGTACACGTCGTCCTGTTGCTTTTTGTTTTTCACCTTCGAGTGTTTAACACATTTTGACGGCCCCTTAGGTCTAGGATTAGATAAATAAATATAGGTGTCCCTCTACTCATACTACTGAGTTTTGTTACCTCATCGTCCTCACCTTAGTGATAAGTTAGTTAGTTAGTTAGTTAGTTTATTGACAAAAGAACACATTACACAAACAATAAACAAAAAGTTAATACATATTTTTGTCCAATAGACATAATTTAGTTTCTTTTCATTGTAGAGGAAATATCTTTGAATTATGTATAAATGCTCAATACTTCCGATACATAACTGCACACTTCCTTTATATGAGTTATCATTCATTAAATCAACAACACTGGCAAAACTAAGCATGGAATATCTTGCACGTACTCGAGCAGTCAGTGGACACTCTACCAATACGTGTCGCTCACACTGAACTTGACTGTCAACACAAAAACAAAGCCCTTGCCGGCAGGTGTACGACTCCACTTGCCCGTTTCTATCCTGATATTATGTGACATCAGTCTCAGTCTTGAGAACGACTCGCGTTGGTAGTCAGGCATATACAAATCACTCCTAGTATACACATCATGTACTGTCAACATTGGGTTAAACTCTTTTCTATATGTTACAATCTTGGTTGCACTATCTGGTTTGCTTCTTAAAAGATGTCTTATTTTCTCCAGTGGGTCATTATCAAACATTGATAACAATTCTCTGCACAAAAATCTGTAGCCAGGTGTGTTTTCTCGTCTACACAGTTCATACACAGTACAGAAGGGTTGCTCCATGTCTACAGAGTCCAGCTTAGATTTTAAGAAGTTATACCTTCTTTTCTTTACAATGTCAATCACAGGTGGAATACCGCTTTCTACCATACATAAATTTATACTTGTGTTTTTTCTTAAGCCCCAATAAGCACTTAACCATCATATTGTATTGTTTCTCTAAGCTTTTAATTCTATTGGTCAACCACGACTCACTGCTATACAATAATGTTGATGTCACCGCCGCATCGAATACTTTTTTCTTATATACAAAGGGCATGTTTGTGTTTGCCGCACAGAAAATAGAAAATTTATTAAGCGTAGCCTCACTCTGTGTCTGGTGTAAATTCATCACCTCGTCCATCTTAGCAGTATCCGTAAATCAGGCACCAAAATACGAGTACCTGGCACCATAGCTTACGCTTACCCTACCTACTCTGAGGTCACGTTTGTCTCTTTCTTCACTGTTGATAACAAAAAATTGTGTTTTCTTTTCATTAATAGCCATTCCATAGTCACTGCAATAACGCCACACAATATTCATCTTTATTTCACACATTTCCCTACTTGTTGCTAGTATCACAGCATCATCCATTAAAAGCATAGTGTGTAAGTCACCTAAGAAACCATCTGCTTCAACTTCATTTTTCAGCATTTTCACCATGTTGTCAATATACAATGTAAAAAGCAGGCAACTGGTCGGGGCCCCTTTGCGAACACCAATGGATGAATCAATTACTGCAGAATTCATAACATTTTTTGTACAAGTATACATAGCTCTTATTGCCTTTGTCATTATTCTACCACATCCTAAATTCTTTAAACACTCTATAAGTGTTCTCCTCGGGACCCGATCGTAAGCCTTGTTAAAATCTACAAAGACCACATACAATTTTGTTTTCTTGTACTTAACATAATCACAGAGTAGTCTCAAAGCAGTAATTTGCTCCACACAGCCTCTTCCTTTCTGTGCACCTTCTTGACATTTGTCTATATTCCACCATAGTTTAAGTCTATTCAGTATCATGGTGTCATACAGCTTCGCTAGGGTATCCATTATACTGATCCCCCTATAGTTATTACACAGCATGCGGTTACCTGATTTAAATAGAACCACTAACTTACTGTGACACCACAACACAGGGAAACATACACCAGAGAATACTACGTTAAAGATTATCAAGAGGAATAGTCTCCATGATACATCAAATACAGTCAACAAAGCTGGGCATATTCCTACATATGATATTTTCTTCATTAGGCACATTGCCTCATCAAGTTCTGACATAGAAAATGGATTGTCTAGAACCGGTATGTATGGCAAGTTATCAATATCACTTGTAAAGGACTCATTGGAACTATCTCGCTCATTAGGTACGGTACAGTCGCCCAAATAAATGATGGCGCATAATTCAGATTGATTCGTTCTGGCGACATCTGGCAACTGCATCCAGTAATCTCAATATATACAGCCGCCACTTTGTATAGTTTTAGGGCTATATCATCACCCACATTTCCTTATAATTACACTATTAAACGCACTATGAGTGGTACGTCGGCATCATAAAACGATTACTTACCAATTTATATATTTTTTGATCGCCCTTATTAATTATTTTCATTCGTTTGTGCAAAAAAAAGACCTATAACAGAGGCTTTCATGTTTTAGGCATTAATTGATATCACCTAATTTTACACATCATTTGATAGCAATATGCCTTAAAATTGCATACATCATATTTGTCTTGGTAGCAAAAATTATTTCTTTTCACTTAAACTATTCTAGAACTAAATAAAACTATTGTATTTCCTATTTTTTAAGATTCAGTATCTTTTTACGTAAGCCATCCTTACAAATATTTTCAGATTTTCGTCTTCAAAGAAAATGAAAAAATATGAATAATTTATTGCTATAACTCAAATATTTTTTTAGATTATAGCGATAAATTCTCCATAATTCTTCATTAAAACCCATTTTTCATTCACCGTAATAATGCAAATAATTGTTCAAAAATATTATTAGGAAAATGCAGCCGGTATGTAAAGACGACAATAATAGCTTTGTTACCAGTATTTGAAGACGATACATTGTATTAATCATAGCTTAGTTTATGTTATGTGAAGACGATGTATTAATTAAATCTTAGTTATCGTTAATTGAAGATATATTGACCATAACTAAAATCTATTTTCACTTTCATTGATAAGTCATACTGCACTGTGTCTCTACTTATCTATTTTCATGACCATAATATTGAAAAAAAAAGAGAATGATAGAACACATTGCTTTATGTAAAAATGTGTATGAACGCAGCACATCCGTCAGGTAACTCAGGTTACACACTAAGGTTAGGGAGGTGTGATGGGGGAGGTTGTCTTTCCAGCTTGGAGCTAGTGTGGGCTAGTGGGCTAGTGTAGTGGGGGCTAGTCTCCCCAACTTCAAAGTTATATATTGACTTGATTGAGGCTTGAATTCATGACCATCGCGGTCATAAGCCTTGTATTTTCCACTGAGCGACAAAGTCACCATTATACAGGATAATCAGAGAAAGGCTTCATTAAAACTACTAACCACCACCCCACCTACTTGTAAAGAAGAAAATAAGGCCAATATTCTTCCAGTTTGCACGGAAACCAAGATTTGTTTATTCCATGAACATGACATCTTTCAACAGGAAAATGTTATCACAAGCTTCCAAACAATCTTTTAAACACAACGCACAAAACAAGCGCAAATTTAAGGAAATGAAGCCTTCACTCTACGAATAACAAAACACAACTGTTCAATTATATGACAGATGAGAACAAATATAACCGTCATGTGTTTGAGTTGCCACCCAGGAATCTAATGCAACACTATAGTTCTTGTTACCATATCAACAGCAAATATAAATAACGTCAATATCAATGAATGTGGTATTCATTCTGCAGGTGTAATGAAAAGCATTAAGTCTTCACATGCATGCATTTATTTTACGATTCTCTCTCTCTCTCTCTCTCTCTCTCTCTCTCTCTCTCTCTCTCTCTCTCTCTCTCTCTCTCTCTCTCTCACACACACACACACACACACACACACACACACACACACACACACACAGACTGAAATCAGTACTTTGTGTAAGAACCTCTTGATTCTATAACACTTTGCAACCGCTGTGGCATTGATTGCGCCAAATTATTACATAGATCTGATGTTCTTATATCTTCCCACGTTTTATGCGCATGTGCTATTAAATTTTTTTTATTCCTGGGCAAATTCCAATTCCAGTTGTTGGTCATTTGTGCCCACAAGTTTTCAATAGGCATTAGGTCTGGTGATCTTGGTGGCCATTCAATGCGTATGACGTATGGGTGTTCTTTCAACCATTCTTTCACTTTATGTGATTTATGGACCGGAGCGTTGTCCATAGCTATGTAAATGGTTTGTGGGGCGGGAGTCAGCATAGCTCTGACAGATGTTAACATGACGTCTTCCATTATGCGCACATATTGATCAGCAGTGAGACGCTCTTCTACGACGGCTAGCTCACCAGGTCCACTTGCTGCCATCCATCCCCATAACCCCGCTGTTATCCTCCCGCTCCGTCGAGAGGGATGGATGTTCTCTGCTTCATACCTAAAAATTAGGAATCTAAATAATTTTTTGCAGATACCAATAGCATTAATTGATACGTGTGTTGGGGGGGAGGTGATATATATATATATATATATATATATATATATATATATATATATATATATATATATATATATATATATATATATATATAGTGAAGTAGATAGTGCATGTAATGATTAGAACTAGTCAATCTAAGTGAAAAGTACTCAACACGCGAGTATTATTTTTATTATACGTAAATTTGAGGTTTAATCTTTGTCGTAGATTTATTACAACATATTTTTTCATACAAGTGATCATTATAAGATCCATTAAATACTACTAAGCAACATCAAGGAGGGATTGAAAGGCCGTGTCATGGCCACACCACTTCAAGGTCAGGCGTGCGTTAAGTTGCCACATAGACTAGAAATCTAATTGATTATTGCAATAGCTAATTTTGTAATGCTGTGCTGTTTATTATATATATATATATATATATATATATATATATATATATATATATATATATATATATATATATATATATATATATATATATATATATATATATATATATATATATATATATATATATATATATATATATATATATATATATATATATATACAAGCAGAAACTATAAATGATAATTTTAAAATTGTCTTTGTATAGATTTGAAGGCTTTGGGCTGCACTAATAATGCGTCCTCACTGCTATAATGTTAACTGTTGACATCAGTCATCAAGACCAGAGCTGCCTGTATAACATTATAAACCTCAAATTTCAAAAGATAAAACAACTAACAACATATATGTATAAAATACTTATAAATTAGATTAACTTGAATAATCAAATCATGCAAGATCAAAACATTAACTTCAATATGCAAATTATTTAGTTTTATCTTATTTGCTAGTATGTGCAGATCATAATAACTTAAAGTTAAATGATTCATAATACTGATATAACAAATAACTTAGTTGTGTTCTAACCTGGTGTTGTCTCTACGCCAGCAATGTAGGCTTCCGTGTTCATCAGAAGCGAAGATTTTTTCATCACAGAACACCACACGCTGCCAGAATGATGCATCTTTAAGGTAGTACTGCAGAGCAAATCCTAGACGCTCTTCCCTGTTGGCCTGAGTGAGGAAGGGCTTGGTGGCGGGTATTCTGTGATGAAGTCCAGCTTCATGAAGCCTGTTCCTTATTGTCTGTGCTCCTACTATCAGTCCCGTTTGCATTTTAATATGCACTGCTGTTGTGAGAGCGTTTTCTTTAACTGTTTGAATGACCTGACGGTCTTCCTCCTTGGTGGTACGACGAGGCGCTCCAGATCTTTTCCTATTTTCAAGGCTCTCTGTCTCTAAAGCTCTTTTTATCCATCGCTGGACTGTTCGCTGGGTAATGTTCTGTTTTCTGGCTATCTCTCGCGTTGGAACATTGGCTGAAATCAAAGCCATGATGGATTGTCGCTGGGCGACAGAAGTCTCGCTTCTGCGATCTTGGTATTCTATGGTGTATTGCGCCAACGGTTGAATATCGCGCACGATGACGTCATCGTGCATCGTCATCGTTGAACATTACGATATCACAATTTAAAGACAATATATTAATTACAGCCTATTATTATTATTTGAAGCTATATAGATTATAACATATTAACAGTATTTTCATTATATAAGGATATATTGATTATAACATTATTATTGTCATTATATAAAGATATATTAATTATAATATTATTATTATTATTATTCAAAGATATATTAATCATAACATATTGCAAGGTATTTTAAAATATACTAATTATTGCCTATTACTAACCATTATGTGAAGACTATGAGTAATAATTATATCTTATTACGTTAATAGCCTATTGCCAATACCTTAAGGAACGTCCTGCCCGATGACGTCATGGTCAAGCGAGAGTTTAAATGTAGATTTCATATTATCATAATTCTTAATGGAGAATCTTTAAACAATTCATACATATTTTTTAGAGCAATATTTTGCTCAATATTTAAGATCATTATGAATAAATAGTCTTATGCATGTATAAATTTTATTTATAAAAGAGAATTTCATTTGACTGAATTTTCTTTGAGCGAAAAGCTCGATGTCAAAATGCTTCGACAAGTATCCATGAAATATCATGAGTAGATGGTTGTTTCTCATAAACTAGACTTAATTATCAATTGTAAATTATTTTTAGTTCATTTACAGTAACAATTCGTGAATATAATGACAATTCTGACAAGTTATAAGGATATTTCATTCCATTTGTTAGGATTGCCATAATCTAATTTTTGAACGAAAATCTCCGTAAGACGCGACATCATTTATTTGGGCGACTGTACATTCAGTAATTGTTCCCAGTGTTCTTTGAATTGATTTTCTGAAGGCTTTTCCACCTCCTCTTCCTGTACTTTCCCTTTCCAGTCAATTGCCTTCCAAATACTTTTGCAATATTTTTTACTGAGTAGTCTCTGCCATCTCGGTTGGGCTTGGTCCCATGAGTGGCTGCAATCCACATGCCGCCGAGCTGTGTGTCTACGTGCACAATCCATCACCATGTTACATCCCGCCCCCAGCACAGCCTCAACGTCATCACCCTCATTCATTTCTGGCGGGGTAAGATTGTTCAGTTCACTCGCCATACTCTCCAGATCAACCAACTCGTGACATATACTCTTGCGTAGCTTATGCAATAAATGTGGGTGGTACGAATTACCTAAGACTGCTGACCTCGATACAAGTTCCCCCGATGACACACAAACCCTGCTGCCCAGATTTAGCATAACACACAGCGATGCGTGATCAGATCCACCAATCTCTTAATTTACTTTAAGTTCTTCAATTAAATCTAAGGAATTATATTTTGCTATGCACAGATCAATTTCAGATACCCAGCCATCTCTTCGCTTAAATGTTAGGTCACCACCCTTATTCCTTGATCCTCGTCTCAAATGGTTAACTATCACCATTCTATTATTTTTACATATATTTACAAGTGTTCTACCGTGGTCATTAACTGTCTGGTCTTTCACTCCTCGATATTCATACTGGTAACCACTTTCGTCTCTAATCCTGAGTTCACTGACTCTGGCATTTAAGTCCCCCATCATCACCACTTTGTCCGTTTCGTTAGTGCGGACTGCGAGCTGTCCGAACTGTGAGGCCTGGTAATACGGTGAATCATCTGGGGGGATGTAAACACCTCCTAGTTTTAACTTAGGCCACCAGGACAACTGTAGCCAGATCTGACCTTCGGTATCTGTGTCTATACAACAGTAAGTGTCTGTTGTCAGGTTATCAGATTGTCCTTCCTCTCTCACCTACGGAGTATCCGCCTCAGTGAGCGTGCTTTTGGGGTGAATTAACACCGATCGGCCCCCCTAGAGGGTTTTGGCAAGACAATCTGACTCTAGGAAACTCCTTCTTGACGTCCTCCCGCTTGTGTTCCGCTCCCCTCCTGTAGGAGGGGGGTTTACCCCATGGCTGAGGCCGCCTCCCCCCCTCCCCCCTCCAGGGGGAGGGAGGGTCCTGACCGACCACCCCCGACAACCACACGTCCCATCTCCTATGACCAAGCGACATATGTGACTCTTAAATCTAAGACCCAGACCCGCCTATCTACTGTAAATTCATACATAATAAAAAAGGATATTGATGTAAACATTGGTACTGTTGCCAATGTAAAAAAAACTTGCAAGCGAAGATCTATTAATTGAAACATTCAACGCCAAACAAGTCAGTTCTCTAATAAAGCTACGACGCATGCATGATATTGAGATTGAAGCTTCGATCCCAGTATCCATGAACTCGTGTCGGGGGGTTGCCTCCCACCGCGACTTTGTGGATATGACGGAAGACGAAATCGTTGATAACATGCATGACCAGGGCGTCATTGGGGTTAGGAAAATAACTAAGTTCGTTGACGGCGAGAGAAAGAACACTGCTTCAGTGACTTTAACTTTTGCTGTTGCCAAGTTGCCCGATAGAGTGGATGTAGGATACGAGCGGGTTCCCGTTCGTCCTTATATTCCAAACCCTCTTCGGTGCTTTAAATGTCAACTCTATGGACACCACGGAAATGCTTGTCGTTCAGTTCACTCATTTTGTGGTAAGTGTGCTAGCGAGGGTCATTCGTCGGAACAGTGTTTGTCACTGGTAGAAAAGTGTCGTAACTGTTCAGAAGCTCACTCTACTTTCTCGCGGGATTGTCCTGCTTGGAAGCTGGAGAAAGAGGTCTGTACCGTTAAGGCAGTCGAAGGCATCTCGTACTTTGACGCGAGGAAGCGAGTGAAGGAGGCGCACGCCGCGCCTTCTCCAGGCGTTTTATACGCGGCAAGCGTACAGATGCGTCAAGTGATGAAGTCTGTTTCGATTCAGACTGAACCTCTACTGGCTGCACCTGCCCAAGCTGTTTCTCTCACTACGAATACTTCACCTACTCCTCAAACACCTACTACCAATAAACCAACCACACCTTCCTCTTCCTCCTCCCGCTCCTCTTCCTCCACCTCCTCATGCATCTCCACCTCTACCTCCTCCTCCTCTTCCACCAAACCCGAATATGCCTCTGCTGTCTCTACCACTCCGCTTAAGAAGACAGAAAAGAACGACAAGGATAACATTAAATGTAATTACACAAGATTAGAGCGCAATTCCTCCTCTCATGTCATCCCAGCTCCCGCGCCTTCGAGGAGGGGCTCTCACGCTCGCTCCCTCTTGACTAGCTCCGGGGAATTAACTATCGATGAACCCATGCAGATCTCCTCTTGCAAGGGCCGAGAGAGGTCCTCGGCTAGCGCCTCCGAACGCAAAAAAACTAAGAAACACAGCCGCCCCCATCGTAACTCTTGAACCATTACGTTCAACGTTTTACAGTGGAACTGTAGCAGTATTCGGAATAAACTTCCATATCTGTCACTTTTAGTGAACTTACACAGGCCGTCCGTTATTTGCCTACAAGACACGATGCTGGAGGATCATCCTGATCCTTCAGTACTAAAACACTACCATGCGTACAGAAGACACGACGGTCACAGCGTGGCCGTATACACACATAAAACACTACCACACACAGAAGTGACGTTGGATACCACTCTGGAGGCAGTCGCGTGCAGAGTGAAATTCAATGGCACGTATATGGCTATCTGTTCTCTCTACTTGCCTCCCAATACGCCTATTACTGATAATGACTTAAGGTCGTTATTTCGCCAACTTCCAGGCAACAAGCTGGTTTTGGGCGACTTTAACGCTCATCATCAGCAATGGGGCAGTGAGAGGTCAAGTATACGTGGGGAACAGATTGTTAACATTCTCCTACAGACAAACCTCTGTCTTCTGAACAAGGGTTGTGCGACTCGTGTAGACGATCGGACAGGTAACGAGACTGCCATTGACTTGTCATTGGCCTCGCCAAATATGTTCTCTGACTTCTCTTGGGAAATCAACGACGACGCACACGGAAGTGACCACCTACCAATCTGCATCTCTTACGCACGCAACGTTGCCTTTACCCCTCTTCCACCTAAATCTAATTTTAAGAGAGCAGATTGGGCAACCTTCCGTGTGATCGCCGATGTGGATGTATCTGGCGAGGACACTGACACAATGGTTAGCAACGCAACACAATCCATTTTACACGCCGCTGAGGCATATATTCCGAAAACTTCTGCAATTCACACAAACCATGGAGTTCCATGGTGGATAACGGATTGCCGACAAACACTTCGTGAGCGTAATAGGCGATACAGGTATTTCAGCCAGCAGCCCAGTCAAGCTAATTTCATGGCCTATAAAAAGGCAAGGGCTCAGGCAAGGAAAGTCATCCTTCAAGCTAAGAGGGGTTCTTTCAGAGAGTTCACGTCATCAGTAAGCCGTACAATCCCGCTAGGGCAGGTATGGAACACAGTCCATATCCTTAGTGGCAAAAAAACAAGCACTCCAATAACCACACTCATCACCAACGGGGATGTTTCAGACACCCCCCCAGCTATTGCCAACGTACTAGCCCGGCAGTTTGAACAGGCGAGTAGCTCCGCCTCGTTCCACCCTGCCTTCCTTCCCCGGAAGGAGGCAGCAGAACAAACAGTCCCAAACTTTGCCACAGGAGGCGTAAACATTGATTACAACTCAGAGTTTACGCCGGATGAACTCCTCCTTGCCCTGAAATCCTGTAAAGGCTCCAGTCCTGGTCCCGATCAAATATCATACAGCATGCTCAAAAATCTCGGCCCTAGTTCACTTACTAAATTACTCTCCCTTGATAATAGAATCTGGACCACTCATACCTTCCCCCAATCTTGGCACTTTGCTCACGTTATCCCTATACCCAAAAAGACTGGTCGCCTTACGGATCCCAGTGCGTTTCGCCCTATTGCGCTCACGAGCTGTTTCTGTAAGGTCATGGAACGCATGATCAACAAAAGGCTGCTTTTTGTTTTAGAAGCAAAAGGTGTGTTAAGTGGTCAACAATCTGGCTTTCGGAAATACCGAAGCACGATGGATCATTTAATGCACCTGGAGCATTGCATTTCAGAAGCTTTCGCCAAAAAAGAATTCATGATAGGAGTGTTCTTGGACATTCACAAAGCCTTCGACATGACATGGCGACACGGTATCCTCATGAAACTCCATGCTCACGGTTTAAGAGGTAACTTACCTATTTTTGTTCATAATTTCTTACAGGACAGAACTTTCTCTGTCAAGCTTCCCGGTAACGTATTCTCGGACATTTATGTCCAGGAAAAAGGGGTGCCACAGGGTAGTGTTCTTAGTCCTACATTATTTTGTGTTATGATTAATGATATTCTGTCATCAACTCCTGTCCCAAGAAATCTTAAATACTCGCTCTATGCTGACGACTGTGCGTTATTGCATTCGTCGCCAAATGCGCAGTTCTAAGCTGTACGGATTCAAATTGCTCTTGACCCCATCCAACAGTGGGCCTCTCTGTTGGGATTTAAGTTTTCTGTTCCAAAGTGTATCGGTTTAGTTTTCACTCAACGTAAAATTTCCGCTTTGCATATTTCTCTTCAGGGTCAGCCGATACCGTTTCAAAATTCAGTTAAGTTCTTGGGTCTGCATTTTGACAGCAGACTCAGTTGGAAAACACACATAAATAATTTACTAGTTCGTTGCCATAAAAAAGTCAATGTCCTAAAATACCTATCAGGTACTTCTTGGGGGAGCAGACAGAAAATCTTTATTAATGGTGTAAAAGTCCTTAATTCGTTCTCACTTAGACTATGGCTCACCGGTGTATGGGTCTGCGTCGGACGCAACACTGAGGAGGCTGGATGTATTTCAGAATGCATGTCTGCGAATGTGCCTTGGAGCCCTAAGGTGTACACGCGTGGGGCGTTTGGAGGTTGAGGCCAATATACCACCACTAAGTGTGCAACGGGACGGCCTATAACTGGCATACGGCCCGGAAGACTCCACTCGGTATCATGGCAGCTAACTGGATTCATTAGCACCACCATCTCTACGCTGGTCGACACCGTCCACTAGCGGTCCGCCTTCACACTTTATGCCAGAGGTGTGAGGTGGACCTTGACGGTGTTGACCAGATGGTGCTACCAACAAAAGCCCCTTGGGAGCCCAAAGCCACCACCATTACAAAATGGCTACCCAAGCACAAGCCTGCCATGACCGAAGTGGAGATAGGATATCACTTCCGGGCTCTCGTGGCTAGCCTCCCTCCCTCGCTCCACCTGTACACTGACGGCTCCAAGTCGAGTGAATGTGTGGGTGCTAGTGTTTGGTCGCGTGAATGTGCCCTCAGGTTACGTCTACCTTCCCATACATCGGTTTTTTCCTCAGAACGTTTTGCAATTGATAAAGCCATAGATTATGCACTAAATTCAAATCATAACGTAATTGTCATTTTCACGGACTCTATGTCAGCCATTCAGGCGATAGAGTCAGGGCGCACGGATGCCAATGAAATCCAAGGCAACATCATTAATAAGCTAAATTCACGCCGTAAGTCTTTCTCTTTGTTTTAGGTGCCTGGTCATTCGCGTATTTACGGGAATGAGCAAGCTGACATGCTGGCGAGGTCCGCTGCAGAGCTCGAGGGAGCGTGGAACCTCCGTCGCCATCTGCAGTCATGTCTCTCGGCTGCAAAATCATCAGTTTACCTCCTGTGGCAAAGTCACTGGGACAACCTCCATCTAACAACAGTAAAACCCATCCTAGGCGAGTGGGCTTCCTCAAACCGCCCCACAAGGCGTCAGGAGGTGGTCCTCGCACCCTCAGAATGGGCTGCACCCTGCTCACCCACATGCTCCCCTACATCGCCCACGCCTTCCCAACCCAATGCATCACCTGTCATGTTACCCTCTCTATCCACCACATCCTGCTTCACTGTGTGCGTTATCGGGAGGCGCGACGGTCCCTCGCAGCCTGCTGTGAAGCCCGCCGCCTTCCGATGACGCAGACCACCCTTCTGGGTGACCAGCATCCGGATTTGGTCGATAACCTGATGATTTTCCTGGCCGAGACCAACTTAATCAAAGAGTTATGATTTACTTGTATATTCCAATGTTTTTCTTTTTTATTATTGTGACATTTTGTATATACTGCACTTTCTCTTATTTAAATATGTTTTGAATGAATGATTATGTGTCTAGCGTGAATGTCATTCACTATTCCCCATGTTTATAGTAAATACGTATTCGTACGTATCTTCCCCCATTGTATGTATGTATCATTTTTGTCCCCCACTTCCCCTGACAAATGACTTTAGTTTTTGCCTTAGGTTCAGGCCCCCAAGTATGAATGTGTATGCATGATGCGTGACTGAAATTGTATGAATGTATTTTTATTTTCTATGTATAAAATATAAAATGAATAAAATAACAACAAAAAAACAAACAAACAAACAAACAAATATTTGAATAAATTAAAGGGAACAAAATTTGATAAATAAATAAAAAATAAATAAAATAAAATCCTAAAAAATAAAACAAGTTTAAAATTTAATTTATATGGCCTAATAGCCTATGCCATGGCTGATGGCCAATAAAATAAATAAAATAAAATAAATGCCTCACCACAAGTCACCCTCCTGTCATCTCCGAGAGCAGACCTACGTCCTGTAGCATGTCCAGCATCGACCCAAGGTAAGTGGACTTAGTCTCTGACGGTGAATTGTGATTTCAATTGTTTAGGGACTTATAAGCGACTTAGATTCTGGTGACATTAGTGGACATATAATTTTTTTTTTCAGTGGTTTCGACTTAGTTTCTGACGAAAATGTTCATTATATTTCCATGATTTAACAGCTTTTTAAGTATTATTTCTTATACTTGTGGACTTAGTCTCAATTGCTGTCCATGAACATAGTCGCTGACGCTCTTAAGCGACTCTGATTCTGACGAAATTTGTGAATTAAAATTTTTTTTCAGTGATTTCGGCTTAGTTTCTGACGATTTTTTTCATAATAATACCATGATTTAGCAGTTATTTAAATGTTATTTCTTATATTTGTGGACTTAGTCTCAGTTGCTGATCATGAACACAGTCGCTAACGCATTTAAGCGACTCAAACTCTGACGAAAAATGTGAATTTAAAAATGTTTTCAATGAATTCGACTTAAGTTCGGACGAATAAATTCATAATAATACCACGATTTAGCAGCTATTTAAGTGTTATTTCTTCTATTTGTGGATTTTGTCGCAGTTACTGTTCATGAACATCGTCACTGACGCTTTTAAGCGACTCTGATTCTATCGAATATTGTGAAGTAAAAAAAAATTTCAGTGATTCCGACTTAGTTTCTGACAAATATTTTCATAATAATACCATGATCTAGCAGCTATTCAAGTGTTAATTCTTCTATTTGTGGATTTAGTCTCAGTTACTGTTCATCAACATAGTTGCTGACGCTCTTAAGCGACTCTGAATCTGACGAAATTTGTGAATAAAATTTTTTTTTCAGTGGTTTAGACTTAATTTATGACGAATATTTTCATAATACCATGATTTAGCAGCTATTTAAGTTTTTTTCTTCTTTTTGTGGACTTAGTTTCAGTTGCTGTTCATGAACATCGTCACTGACGCTTTTAAGCGACTCTGATTTTGAAGAAAATTGTGAATTTAAAAATTTTTTCAGTGATTTCAACTTAGTTTCTGACGAATATTTTCATAATAATACAATGATGTAGCAGCTATCTAAGTGTTATTTCTTCTATTTTGTGGAGTCTCAATTGCTGTTCATCAACATAGTCGCTGACGCTCTTAAGCGACTTTAATTCTGAAGAAATCTGTGCATTTATCTTTTTTTTCAGTGGTTTAGACTTAGCTTCTGACGAATATTTTCATAATAATACCATGATTTAGCAGCTATTTGTGTGTTATTTATTCTGTTATCAATCGCTGTTCATCAACATAAGGGTTGATGCTCTTAAGCGTCTTTGATTCTCGCGAAATTAGTGGTTTTAAAAATATAATGGTTTTAGGTTAGTTTCTGAAGAGTATTTTCGTAATATTAGCAAATAATTGATACATAATGATGATATTATTATGAAATAAAAGGAATACTATTATTAATGAATTGATAGAAAAACTTGTTAAACAAATTATTAATAAATTATTAATAACAAATAATGAATTAATATTATGAATTAATACTAATATTTAATAAATCAATATTACAAAAAATTTTATATTTATTATTAAATTTTTTGTATGATGTTAATAATTTGTATTAATTATTAATTTGCTATTTTAATATACTCTCTCTCTCTCTCTCTCTCTCTCTCTCTCTCTCTCTCTCTCTCTCTCTCTCTCTCTCTCTCTCTCTCTCTCTCTCTCTCACCTTATTCTCCTCTCCGTGCGAGTGCATTTCTACGGATTTATGGACTTACCTTTTGTTTCGTCGGAAAAATGGACATTGGAATAGAATTCTCTGATAGCTCAGGCAGCAACTTTTCAAAGGAATACGCTGGACTAAAAAGATCGCTGTTTTCTTCCTCGGAAGAAGAGGCCCTTGAGTCCTTGGTTCTTGCTAAAAAGAAAGTGAAGCGGGTTGTTCCAGGTATATAAACTTCTGTTTTCCAGTAATGACTGACAATTATACTAGGCACGCAGAGGAAAGAATATAAATTCACATATGATATTCTACCTCTTTTCTTTCAGGTTCATCTAATGAACCGTCAACTTCAAAGGCGTACACTTTTGAGGAAGAACGTGGAAATGACTTGACCCTTCCTAAGAAGAAAGTACTGAAAAAACAGAAGTGGGATGTATTAGGTATATAAACTTCTATGTTCTCTAGTAATGTATAATAACTTAACTAGGCACGCAGAAGAAAAAATATATAAATTCACACATTTCCTGATGATATTTTACCTATTTTCTTTCAGGTTCATGTAATGAACCAACCTCAGAGGCTTTTGAGGAAGGTGTTGAAAATATAGAGGAGGAGACACGGACGGATAAGCCAACGGAGGGGGAGGAGACGGAACACTCTGAGAAGGAGATAACGTCGGAGAAGGAGGATGAGGAAAGAACAGAAACTGACCTACCAACGACGAGCAGGCAAAACATTACGCTCCAAATATTAATTAAAAGAATAGGAGCCAATGAAGATAAAGAAAAATAATTTAAAGAGCTTTTTAATGACTTCGAAACTGTTCCCACTCAAGAAGAAATCACCAAGCATTTTCATGAAAAAAAAAGTTCATAGGAAAATAATAGAAGACCTGGGAAAAAGCAGAGCAGCGGTGCATAAACTGTTCTATTGCCTTCTGGGAGGAGTATAACTTTTCTATCTACAGAACTTAGGAAGGAGGTCCCCACAAATACAGCGAAACCAAGAAAAGCTGAAACTAAAAGGCCTAAAATAATGTGCCCTATTTCCGGATGCCTTGGAAACGTAACAAATTTGGTAAGACACCTCTCCCATTGTCATAAGTATCTAACCTTAGCGCGTTTTCTCTTCAACCGCAGCAAAGAAAATGTGCGAGCGCAGCCATGACTCATGTAACCTTGTTTGTTTGTATTTTTCATTATTCTATTGGCTACTTTATATATTCTTTATTTATGTTTTTCTTTTGTTTATTTGATTATGTATTTTGTTGTGCTGCCAATCAGCACACCTATTCAACTTGCCACGCTCTGTCCTCAGAGAGCTCGCATTTACCATTTGTTATAATTGTTGTTAAAAATTTATATTTTATTTATATATACGAAATTTTTGATAATAAATAACCTCAACTGGAGATTGAGTTTTCCTCTCTCCAGTCGACCAACTAGCTACTTAAGCACTCCCGAGCACCAGCTCTTACAATTAGTGACCCCAGAGTGACAGCTATGGTCACAAGTGGTATATAGCCTGTGCTAAACACAAGACTGTGTGACAAGAACACATTTCTCCTAGTATGATGGCCTGAGTCTTATAAGATTCATTCGCTAGATCACTCCTTTGGCAAAAAGCCTTGCCTCCTTTATGGGGTTCGCAGGGTTGAGCTTAATTAAGGTCAGGAGAAAATTACACTTCTGTGTAATTGCCTTTTATGAGGTTCTCCCCCATGGCACTTTTTATATCGCCTCTGTATATAGACAGTTAGGCTAAGTAGGTGTTGTGTTATCAATAGTCGGATCTTAGGGCGTTTCTTGACCATCTGTTATAAGACGAATTCCTTATTACCGAGACGGCGATATTAAACAATGTCTTACTTCATCATATATACGAATGTATTGACTTCACTGGCTTAATTACTTATTTTACAACTTCAAAAGATCTTAGTGCATTGTTCCTGGGTGAAACTCAGTCTCTGACAGAAAAGAAAATTTGCTTAAACGTCTCCTACAGGGGAAATCTAAGAATTTGAGGCTAAAATGTAAATAAACAATCTCTCAGTCTCAGTCCTAGTCCCCTCGGCTGTTGCTCTGAGAGCATAGAGAGACGTAGTGATGCTAGCGATGCCATCGCTAGGAAACGCGACGTTGTGATTGGCTGAGCTCGGCTCAGAATGGAGGGTTTCCTAGCGATGGCATCGCTAGCATCGCTACGTCTCTCTATGGTTAGCACCGCCTGAAACCTTTACAGATGTGTTGAGTACACTAGATATATAGTACGTACGACTTCATATTTAAATCGATATCGTCGAAACAGTAGTTATGCAGAAATACCAAACTACTTACTGACAATCATTGTATTTTGTCTTCCCCCAAGAACCCTGCATTCCCACAGGTCACGTAAATTGTTGGGGGTTGATGAGGATGTCTTATTAGATATGCATTTGCGACGAAAATCAATGTCAAACTCGTTCGAAATGGATAAATTTTTATACGAAAAATGTGTTATTTATATCCAAGCAAACTCATGTACATGAAAGGGTTTATATTTTCGTTAAAAAAAAAAATTCGGAAAATCATGTTAATCCGATGAAAACTACTCTTGATATTAAGTTTCAAAGATTATTATGTTTAACCCAACCTAGGATCTTCGATATCCTAGCCGGTCTTAAGTCCGGATCAATGGGGGTTGGCTGAAGCTGAGGTAGAAGTTACTGGTGACAGGCCAGGGACAGAGACCCCGCTTCCAGCAGGAGACTCACAAACATTTGTTAGGTAAGAATCTGACAAATAATCTGTCATTAAAAAAATAAATGGGGAATATGAAGGTCATTTGCCAAAATTGCCATTTTTTAATCCATAGACCAGCGGAACCAAGACCTCGAACCAGCAGAGGCTCACTGGAGAGGGCTCTTTCGGGATCAGAGGTGACTGTACCACCCTCTGAAAGCAACGTATCAGCAATGCCATCGGAGACATTGTACGTATTCTCTCTCTCTTTATCTCTCTCTTTCTATCTCTCTCTCTCTCTCTCTCTCTCTCTCTCTCTCTCTCTCTCTCTCTCTCTCTCTCTCTCTGCCATCGGTGACTTAAATTTCTGTATTATGCTCTTTCAGGTCCGAGGTAACCTTGCCTGCATCATCGTTTATGGAGATGAATCTAGACCGGTCGACTGAGGATACGGCTTCCTCCCGAGCTAGTGGGGATACAGCGGTCTTGTAAGTTTTTTTTTTCTTCTCATACTTAATGAATTAAATGTCTGGGATATTCTAGAACGAATATATATATATATATATATATATATATATATATATATATATATATATATATATATATATATATATATATATATATATATATATATTATATATATATAATCCTTTGATAATATTTTCAGATCGGCAAGTACTGCAATTGGAGCCGCAGCAACCACTGTGGAGGAGACCATCCCGACAAAGAGACTATCAGAGATGAATGATAGTCTTATAATTAGGGCAGTAAAACGTAACGTTTTAAGTATATCATATACCAGCTACCTGCGAGAAAAAATAAGTAATATGTTTCAGTTTATTTTTTGTAAGCGAGCTGCTCTATTTATTTTGATAAATGAAGGTATTTTTTAGATAAAGGAATATATTTTTGTATTTAGAGTAAATGTAAAATGAGTTTTATAGGGCTACTGGCGAAAGGCTACTAAAAAAATAAGCCTTAACAACGGATTTGAGCGCCTCCTGGGCCAGTTGGAAGCTCATGAAAGAAAAGAAAAACTCATGAAGGAGTTTTAGTCAATAGCAGGCAATTTTCTCCGCAAAAAAATAAAAAATGTCACCATATGGTCTACGTATATCTCAAAGAAAGGGCACACAAAGGAACTTTCATGTTTAGCCCAACCTAGGATCTTCGATATCCTAGCCGGTCTCAAGTCCGGATGAATGAAGAGGCTTGGCGTAGGTGGTGTTCTTTGCCATCTACCCGTAAAATAGATTCTTATAGTATATTCATGTGCTATAATGGTGATTTTCCTTTTCTTCTAGGCTGTGAATAAACAAGTGTGAATAAATAGGCTGTGAACAAAAACTTGACAAAAACAGTGAAAGTGACAGTGTCACTGTCACTTTCACTGTTTTTGTCAAGTTTTTGTTCACAGCCTATTTATTCACACTTGTTCAGGAAGGGACATCTGGTCTGGGTGATGATCAATTGTGGAGTGATATTGCTGATAGTGATGTCGATTAGTATTTTGACATAACAGAGGAGATATCAAAGATTTCTAAGAAAAACAAAAAGGGCGATCAGTCTTCGTCAGAAGAGGAGATTATCCAGTGCCTGAAAAGAAAGAGGAAAAAGGGCCCAGAGCACCTCCATAAAGGGTCCAAGGAGAAGGCACCTTCTCATGCTGAAGAAACAGACTCCTCCCCTGATGGTAAGTGCACCTCCTATTAAGGTCGTGTAGTCATGTAAATATAAAATATTGATATAATATTGAGTAACATCTTTCTCTCATTCCAGCCGAGGATGAAGGTCCTGAAACCTCGGATAGGGATATCGAATTACTGGCTCTCGATGCATCAGACCTTCATTCCATGGTGGAGAAAGTTTCTGAGGTGTCTGGCTGGCATTGCTAAGGACGAGTTTTGTAAACTCTTCGATAACTTTGAAATTGTTCCGAGTTTGAAACAAATTGATGAACATTATGACGCAACATCTCAAACAAGAAATTGCAAAGACAAATGCAAAGAGAGACCTGTGCACCCATTACGCTAAAGCGTTTTGGAATATATATGGACAATGGAAGTCTCAATGTTAGCTTTCAACTGTTTTCAGCAAAGCTAGGCTTAGAATTCTAAAGCGTTATATCGTTGTCCCGTGAAGCGATGTGCAGGCATTGCCATAAACCTTAAAAGAAATTTTGCACAGTGTTACAAGGCTTTAGCAAAGTAGGACAGAACTGCAGCTTTGGCCGCCTATGATAAAATCAAGAAAATAGGCAGGCTAATGGCTAAAGAGAATCCTCCACCAGAAAAGGGGATCACATCAATAAATAGAATGAAATAATGCTATAGGCGCTGCAAGTTTTGTGATAAAGAATTCAAGCGCATAGATGTACACTTGATTAAAGTTCATCTACTGAAAAGAGGATCCAGGGAATTTAGAGACTCTGAGAGAATGTCCACTACTTAAGAAGGCAGAGGAGACAGAGCCTGCCTTAATAATAGCCGTTGAATCAGGAGAACTTGAATTAAGTCTTAATGACTCTCTCTCTGAAATGCTAAACCAGTTCCATGATTATCTGAAAAAGTACACTCCTCTGAACAAGTATACCGCAATGCAGACGGTAAGAATTGCGGCCAATTTTATTATTGCAAGCATTGGAAGGCACACAATGGAAAATCTTAGTGGGTACATTATGACGCAACATCTCAAACAAGAAATTGCAAAGACAAATGCAAAGAGAGACCTGTGCACCCATTACGCTAAAGCGTTTTGGAATATATATGGACAATGGAAGTCTCAATGTTAGCTTTCAACTGTTTCCAGCAAAGCTAGGCTTAGAATTCTAAAGCGTTATATCGTTGTCCCGTGAAGCGATGTGCAGGCATTGCCATAAACCTTAAAAGAAATTTTGCACAGTGTTACAAGGCTTTAACAAAGTAGGACAGAACTGCAGCTTTGGCCGCCTATGATAAAATCAAGAAAATAGGCAGGCTAATGGCTAAAGAGAATCCTCCACCAGAAAAGGGGATCACATCAATAAATAGAATGAAATAATGCTATAGGCGCTGCAAGTTTTGTGATAAAGAATTCAAGCGCATAGATGTACACTTGATTAAAGTTCATCTACTGAAAAGAGGATCCAGGGAATTTAGAGAGAGTGAGAGAATGTCCACTACTTAAGAAGGCAGAAGAGACAGAGCCTGCCTTAATAATAGCCGTTGAATCAGGAGAACTTGAATTAAGTCTTAATGACTCTCTCTCTGAAATGCTAAACCAGTTCCATGATTATCTGAAAAAGTACACTCCTCTGAACAAGTATACCGCAATGCAGACGGTAAGAATTGCGGCCAATTTTATTATTGCAAGCATTGGAAGGCACACAATGGAAAATCTTAGTGGGTACACTATGACGCAACATCTCAAACAAGAAATTGCAAAGACAAATGCAAAGAGAGACCTGTGTACCCATTACGCTAAAGCGTTTTGGAATATATATGGACAATGGAAGTCTCAATGTTAGCTTTCAACTGTTTCCAGCAAAACTAGGCTTAGAATTCTAAAGCGTTATATCGTTGTCCCGTAAAGCGATGTGCAGGCATTGCCATAAACCTTAAAAGAAATGTTGCACAGTGTTACAAGGCTTTAACAAAGTAGGACAGAACTGCAGCTTTGGCCGCCTATGATAAAATCAAGAAAATAGGCAGGCTAATGGCTAAAGAGAATCCTCCACCAGAAAAGGGGATCACATCAATAAATAGAATGAAATAATGCTATAGGCGCTGCAAGTTTTGTGATAAAGAATTCAAGCGCATAGATGTACACTTGATTAAAGTTCATCTACTGAAAAGAGGATCCAGGGAATTTAGAGAGACTGAGAGAATGTCCACTACTTAAGAAGGCAGAGGAGACAGAGCCTGCCTTAATAATAGCCGTTGAATCAGGAGAACTTGAATTAAGTCTTAATGACTCTCTCTCTGAAATGTTAAACCAGTTCCATGATTATCTGAAAAAGTACACTCCTCTGAACAAGTATACCGCAATGCAGACGGTAAGAATTGCGGCCAATTTTTATTATTGGAAGCATTGGAAGGCACACAATGGAAAATCTTAGTGGGTACATTATGACGCAACATCTCAAACAAGAAATTGCAAAGACAAATGCAAAGAGAGACCTGTGCACCCATTACGCTAAAGCGTTTTGGAATATATATGGACAATGGAAGTCTCAATGTTAGCTTTCAACTGTTTCCAGCAAAGCTAGGCTTAGAATTCTAAAGCGTTATATCGTTGTCCCGTGAAGCGATGTGCAGGCATTGCCATAAACCTTAAAAGAAATTTTGCACAGTGTTACAAGGCTTTAACAAAGTAGGACAGAACTGCAGCTTTGGCCGCCTATGATAAAATCAAGAAAATAGGCAGGCTAATGGCTAAAGAGAATCCTCCACCAGAAAAGGGGATCACATCAATAAATAGAATGAAATAATGCTATAGGCGCTGCAAGTTTTGTGATAAAGAATTCAAGCGCATAGATGTACACTTGATTAAAGTTCATCTACTGAAAAGAGGATCCAGGGAATTTAGAGAGACTGAGAGAATGTCCACTACTTAAGAAGGCAGAGGAGACAGAGCCTGCCTTAATAATAGCCGTTGAATCAGGAGAACTTGAATTAAGTCTTAATGACTCTCTCTCTGAAATGCTAAACCAGTTCCATGATTATCTGAAAAAGTACACTCCTCTGAACAAGTATACCGCAATGCAGACGGTAAGAATTGCGGCCAATTTTATTATTGCAAGCATTGGAAGGCACACAATGGAAAATCTTAGTGGGTACATTATGACGCAACATCTCAAACAAGAAATTGCAAAGACAAATGCAAAGAGAGACCTGTGCACCCATTACGCTAAAGCGTTTTGGAATATATATGGACAATGGAAGTCTCAATGTTAGTTTTCAACTGTTTCCAGCAAAGCTAGGCTTAGAATTCTAAAGCGTTATATCGTTGTCCCGTGAAGCGATGTGCAGGCATTGCCATAAACCTTAAAAGAAATTTTGCACAGTGTTACAAGGCTTTAACAAAGTAGGACAGAACTGCAGCTTTGGCCGCCTATGATAAAATCAAGAAAATAGGCAGGCTAATGGCTAAAGAGAATCCTCCACCAGAAAAGGGGATCACATCAATAAATAGAATGAAATAATGCTATAGGCGCTGCAAGTTTTGTGATAAAGAATTCAAGCGCATAGATGTACACTTGATTAAAGTTCATCTACTGAAAAGAGGATCCAGGGAATTTAGAGACTCTGAGAGAATGTCCACTACTTAAGAAGGCAGAGGAGACAGAGCCTGCCTTAATAATAGCCGTTGAATTAGGAGAACTTGAATTAAGTCTTAATGACTCTCTCTCTGAAATGCTAAACCAGTTCCATGATTATCTGAAAAAGTACACTCCTCTGAACAAGTATACCGCAATGCAGACGGTAAGAATTGCGGCCAATTTTATTATTGCAAGCATTGGAAGGCACACAATGGAAAATCTTAGTGGGTACATTATGACGCAACATCTCAAACAAGAAATTGCAATGACAAATGCAAAGAGAGACCTGTGCACCCATTACGCTAAAGCGTTTTGGAATATATATGGACAATGGAAGTCTCAATGTTAGCTTTCAACTGTTTCCAGCAAAGCTAGGCTTAGAATTCTAAAGCGTTATATCGTTGTCCCGTGAAGCGATGTGCAGGCATTGCCATAAACCTTAAAAGAAATTTTGCACAGTGTTACAAGGCTTTAACAAAGTAGGACAGAACTGCAGCTTTGGCCGCCTATGAAAAAATCAAAAAAATAGGCAGGCTAATGGCTAAAGAGAATCCTCCACCAGAAAAGGGGATCACATCAATAAATAGAATGAAATAATGCTATAGGCGCTGCAAGTTTTGTGATAAAGAATTCAAGCGCATAGATGTACACTTGATTAAAGTTAATCTACTGAAAAGAGGATCCAGGGAATTTAGAGACTCTGAGAGAATGTCCACTACTTAAGAAGGCAGAGGAGACAGAGCCTGCCTTAATAATAGCCGTTGAATCAGGAGAACTTGAATTAAGTCTTAATGACTCTCTCTCTGAAATGCTAAACCAGTTCCATGATTATCTGAAAAAGTACACTCCTCTGAACAAGTATACCGCAATGCAGACGGTAAGAATTTCGGCCAATTTTATTATTGCAAGCATTGGAAGGCACACAATGGAAAATCTTAGTGGGTACATTATGACGCAACATCTCAAACAAGAAATTGCAAAGACAAATGCAAAGAGAGACCTGTGCACCCATTACGCTAAAGCGTTTTGGAATATATATGGACAATGGAAGTCTCAATGTTAGCTTTCAACTGTTTCCAGCAAAGCTAGGCTTAGAATTCTAAAGCGTTATATCGTTGTACCGTGAAGCGATGTGCAGGCATTGCCATAAACCTTAAAAGAAATTTTGCACAGTGTTACAAGGCTTTAACAAAGTAGGACAGAACTGCAGCTTTGGCCGCCTTTGATAAAATCAAGAAAATAGGCAGGCTAATGGCTAAAGAGAATCCTCCACCAGAAAAGGGGATCACATCAATAAATAGAATGAAATAATGCTATAGGCGCTGCAAGTTTTGTGATAAAGAATTCAAGCGCATAGATGTACACTTGATTAAAGTTCATCTACTGAAAAGAGGATCCAGGGAATTTAGAGACTCTGAGAGAATGTCCACTACTTAAGAAGGCAGAGGAGACAGAGCCTGCCTTAATAATAGCCGTTGAATCAGGAGAACTTGAATTAAGTCTTAATGACTCTCTCTCTGAAATGCTAAACCAGTTCCATGATTATCTGAAAAAGTACACTCCTCTGAACAAGTATACCGCAATGCAGACGGTAAGAATTGCGGCCAATTTTATTATTGCAAGCATTGGAAGGCACACAATGGAAAATCTTAGTGGGTACATTATGACGCAACATCTCAAACAAGAAATTGCAAAGACAAATGCAAAGAGAGACCTGTGCACCCATTACGCTAAAGCGTTTTGGAATATATATGGACAATGGAAGTCTCAATGTTAGCTTTCAACTGTTTCCAGCAAAGCTAGGCTTAGAATTCTAAAGCGTTATATCGTTGTCCCGTGAAGCGATGTGCAGGCATTGCCATAAACCTTAAAAGAAATTTTGCACAGTGTTACAAGGCTTTAACAAAGTAGGACAGAACTGCAGCTTTGGCCGCCTATGATAAAATCAAGAAAATAGGCAGGCTAATGGCTAAAGAGAATCCTCCACCAGAAAAGGGGATAACATCAATAAATAGAATGAAATAATGCTATAGGCGCTGCAAGTCTTGTGATAAAGAATTCAAGCGCATAGATGTACACTTGATTAAAGTTCATCTACTGAAAAGAGGATCCAGGGAATTTAGAGACTCTGAGAGAATGTCCACTA
Organism: Cancer borealis; assembly: GCA_036785275.1. Lineage (NCBI taxonomy): Eukaryota > Metazoa > Arthropoda > Malacostraca > Decapoda > Cancridae > Cancer > Cancer borealis. Next base: position 66,814 of record JAXIVD010000007.1, read on the forward strand.
CTTAAGAAGGCAGAGGAGACAGAGCCTGCCTTAATAATAGCCGTTGAATCAGGAGAACTTGAATTAAGTCTTAATGACTCTCTCTCTGAAATGCTAAACCAGTTCCATGATTATCTGAAAAAGTACACTCCTCTGAACAAGTATACCGCAATGCAGACGGTAAGAATTGCGGCCAATTTTATTATTGCAAGCATTGGAAGGCACACAATGGAAAATCTTAGTGGGTACATTATGACGCAACATCTCAAACAAGAAATTGCAATAACAAATGCAAAGAGAGACCTGTGCACCCATTACGCTAAAGCGTTTTGGAATATATATGGACAATGGAAGTCTCAATGTTAGCTTTCAACTGTTTCCAGCAAAGCTAGGCTTAGAATTCTAAAGCGTTATATCGTTGTCCCGTGAAGCGATGTGCAGGCATTGCCATAAACCTTAAAAGAAATTTTGCACAGTGTTACAAGGCTTTAACAAAGTAGGACAGAACTGCAGCTTTGGCCGCCTATGATAAAATCAAGAAAATAGGCAGGCTAATGGCTAAAGAGAATCCTCCACCAGAAAAGGGGATCACATCAATAAATAGAATGAAATAATGCTATAGGCGCTGCAAGTTTTGTGATAAAGAATTCAAGCGCATAGATGTACACTTGATTAAAGTTCATCTACTGAAAAGAGGATCCAGGGAATTTAGAGACTCTGAGAGAATGTCCACTACTTAAGAAGGCAGAGGAGACAGAGCCTGCCTTAATAATAGCCGTTGAATCAGGAGAACTTGAATTAAGTCTTAATGACTCTCTCTCTGAAATGCTAAACCAGTTCCATGATTATCTGAAAAAGTACACTCCTCTGAACAAGTATACCGCAATGCAGACGGTAAGAATTGCGGCCAATTTTATTATTGCAAGCATTGGAAGGCACACAATGGAAAATCTTAGTGGGTACATTATGACGCAACATCTCAAACAAGAAATTGCAATGACAAATGCAAAGAGAGACCTGTGCACCCATTACGCTAAAGCGTTTTGGAATATATATGGACAATGGAAGTCTCAATGTTAGCTTTCAACTGTTTCCAGCAAAGCTAGGCTTAGAATTCTAAAGCGTTATATCGTTGTCCCGTGAAGCGATGTGCAGGCATTGCCATAAACCTTAAAAGAAATTTTGCACAGTGTTACAAGGCTTTAACAAAGTAGGACAGAACTGCAGCTTTGGCCGCCTATGAAAAAATCAAAAAAATAGGCAGGCTAATGGCTAAAGAGAATCCTCCACCAGAAAAGGGGATCACATCAATAAATAGAATGAAATAATGCTATAGGCGCTGCAAGTTTTGTGATAAAGAATTCAAGCGCATAGATGTACACTTGATTAAAGTTAATCTACTGAAAAGAGGATCCAGGGAATTTAGAGACTCTGAGAGAATGTCCACTACTTAAGAAGGCAGAGGAGACAGAGCCTGCCTTAATAATAGCCGTTGAATCAGGAGAACTTGAATTAAGTCTTAATGACTCTCTCTCTGAAATGCTAAACCAGTTCCATGATTATCTGAAAAAGTACACTCCTCTGAACAAGTATACCGCAATGCAGACGGTAAGAATTTCGGCCAATTTTATTATTGCAAGCATTGGAAGGCACACAATGGAAAATCTTAGTGGGTACATTATGACGCAACATCTCAAACAAGAAATTGCAAAGACAAATGCAAAGAGAGACCTGTGCACCCATTACGCTAAAGCGTTTTGGAATATATATGGACAATGGAAGTCTCAATGTTAGCTTTCAACTGTTTCCAGCAAAGCTAGGCTTAGAATTCTAAAGCGTTATATCGTTGTACCGTGAAGCGATGTGCAGGCATTGCCATAAACCTTAAAAGAAATTTTGCACAGTGTTACAAGGCTTTAACAAAGTAGGACAGAACTGCAGCTTTGGCCGCCTTTGATAAAATCAAGAAAATAGGCAGGCTAATGGCTAAAGAGAATCCTCCACCAGAAAAGGGGATCACATCAATAAATAGAATGAAATAATGCTATAGGCGCTGCAAGTTTTGTGATAAAGAATTCAAGCGCATAGATGTACACTTGATTAAAGTTCATCTACTGAAAAGAGGATCCAGGGAATTTAGAGACTCTGAGAGAATGTCCACTACTTAAGAAGGCAGAGGAGACAGAGCCTGCCTTAATAATAGCCGTTGAATCAGGAGAACTTGAATTAAGTCTTAATGACTCTCTCTCTGAAATGCTAAACCAGTTCCATGATTATCTGAAAAAGTACACTCCTCTGAACAAGTATACCGCAATGCAGACGGTAAGAATTGCGGCCAATTTTATTATTGCAAGCATTGGAAGGCACACAATGGAAAATCTTAGTGGGTACATTATGACGCAACATCTCAAACAAGAAATTGCAAAGACAAATGCAAAGAGAGACCTGTGCACCCATTACGCTAAAGCGTTTTGGAATATATATGGACAATGGAAGTCTCAATGTTAGCTTTCAACTGTTTCCAGCAAAGCTAGGCTTAGAATTCTAAAGCGTTATATCGTTGTCCCGTGAAGCGATGTGCAGGCATTGCCATAAACCTTAAAAGAAATTTTGCACAGTGTTACAAGGCTTTAACAAAGTAGGACAGAACTGCAGCTTTGGCCGCCTATGATAAAATCAAGAAAATAGGCAGGCTAATGGCTAAAGAGAATCCTCCACCAGAAAAGGGGATCACATCAATAAATAGAATGAAATAATGCTATAGGCGCTGCAAGTTTTGTGATAAAGAATTCAAGCGCATAGATGTACACTTGATTAAAGTTCATCTACTGAAAAGAGGATCCAGGGAATTTAGAGACTCTGAGAGAATGTCCACTACTTAAGAAGGCAGAGGAGACAGAGCCTGCCTTAATAATAGCCGTTGAATCAGGAGAACTTGAATTAAGTCTTAATGACTCTCTCTCTGAAATGCTAAACCAGTTCCATGATTATCTGAAAAAGTACACTCCTCTGAACAAGTATACCGCAATGCAGACGGTAAGAATTGCGGCCAATTTTATTATTGCAAGCATTGGAAGGCACACAATGGAAAATCTTAGTGGGTACATTATGACGCAACATCTCAAACAAGAAATTGCAATGACAAATGCAAAGAGAGACCTGTGCACCCATTACGCTAAAGCGTTTTGGAATATATATGGACAATGGAAGTCTCAATGTTAGCTTTCAACTGTTTCCAGCAAAGCTAGGCTTAGAATTCTAAAGCGTTATATCGTTGTCCCGTGAAGCGATGTGCAGGCATTGCCATAAACCTTAAAAGAAATTTTGCACAGTGTTACAAGGCTTTAACAAAGTAGGACAGAACTGCAGCTTTGGCCGCCTATGATAAAATCAAGAAAATAGGCAGGCTAATGGCTAAAGAGAATCCTCCACCAGAAAAGGGGATAACATCAATAAATAGAATGAAATAATGCTATAGGCGCTGCAAGTTTTGTGATAAAGAATTCAAGCGCATAGATGTACACTTGATTAAAGTTCATCTACTGAAAAGAGGATCCAGGGAATTTAGAGAGACTGAGAGAATGTCCACTACTTAAGAAGGCAGAGGAGACAGAGCCTGCCTTAATAATAGCCGTTGAATCAGGAGAACTTGAATTAAGTCTTAATGACTCTCTCTCTGAAATGCTAAACCAGTTCCATGATTATCTGAAAAAGTACACTCCTCTGAACATGTATACCGCAATGCAGACGGTAAGAATTGCGGCCAATTTTATTATTGCAAGCATTGGAAGGCACACAATGGAAAATCTTAGTGGGTACATTATGACGCAACATCTCAAACAAGAAATTGCAAAGACAAATGCAAAGAGAGACCTGTGCACCCATTACGCTAAAGCGTTTTGGAATATATATGGACAATGGAAGTCTCAATGTTAGCTTTCAACTGTTTCCAGCAAAGCTAGGCTTAGAATTCTAAAGCGTTATATCGTTGTCCCGTGAAGCGATGTGCAGGCATTGCCATAAACCTTAAAAGAAATTTTGCACAGTGTTACAAGGCTTTAACAAAGTAGGACAGAACTGCAGCTTTGGCCGCCTATGATAAAATCAAGAAAATAGGCAGGCTAATGGCTAAAGAGAATCCTCCACCAGAAAAGGGGATCACATCAATAAATAGAATGAAATAATGCTATAGGCGCTGCAAGTTTTGTGATAAAGAATTCAAGCGCATAGATGTACACTTGATTAAAGTTCATCTACTGAAAAGAGGATCCAGGGAATTTAGAGACTCTGAGAGAATGTCCACTACTTAAGAAGGCAGAGGAGACAGAGCCTGCCTTAATAATAGCCGTTGAATCAGGAGAACTTGAATTAAGTCTTAATGACTCTCTCTCTGAAATGCTAAACCAGTTCCATGATTATCTGAAAAAGTACACTCCTCTGAACAAGTATACCGCAATGCAGACGGTAAGAATTGCGGCCAATTTTATTATTGCAAGCATTGGAAGGCACACAATGGAAAATCTTAGTGGGTACATTATGACGCAACATCTCAAACAAGAAATTGCAAAGACAAATGCAAAGAGAGACCTGTGCACCCATTACGCTAAAGCGTTTTGGAATATATATGGACAATGGAAGTCTCAATGTTAGCTTTCAACTGTTTTCAGCAAAGCTAGGCTTAGAATTCTAAAGCGTTATATCGTTGTCCCGTGAAGCGATGTGCAGGCATTCCCATAAACCTTAAAAGAAATTTTGCACAGTGTTACAAGGCTTTAACAAAGTAGGACAGAACTGCAGCTTTGACCGCCTATGATAAAATCAAGAAAATAGGCAGGCTAATGGCTAAAGAGAATCCTCCACCAGAAAAGGGGATCACATCAATAAATAGAATGAAATAATGTTATAGGCGCTGCAAGTTTTGTGATAAAGAATTCAAGCGCATAAATGTACACTTGATTAAAGTTCATCTACTGAAAAGAGGATCCAGGGAATTTAGAGAGACTGAGAGAATGTCCACTATTTAAGAAGGCAGAGGAGACAGAGCCTGCCTTAATAATAGCCGTTGAATCAGGAGAACTTGAATTAAGTCTTAATGACTCTCTCTCTGAAATGCTAAACCAGTTCCATGATTATCTGAAAAAGTACACTCCTCTGAACAAGTATACCGCAATGCAGACGGTAAGAATTGCGGCCAATTTTATTATTGCAAGCATTGGAAGGCACACAATGGAAAATCTTAGTGGGTACATTATGACGCAACATCTCAAACAAGAAATTGCAAAGACAAATGCAAAGAGAGACCTGTGCACCCATTGCGCTAAAGCGTTTTGGAATATATATGGACAATGGAAGTCTCAATGTTAGCTTTCAACTGTTTCCAGCAAAGCTAGGCTTAGAATTCTAAAGCGTTATATCGTTGTCCCGTGAAGCGATGTGCAGGCATTGCCATAAACCTTAAAAGAAATTTTGCAGAGTGTTACAAGGCTTTAACAAAGTAGGACAGAACTGCAGCTTTGGCCGCCTATGATAAAATCAAGAAAATAGGCAGGCTAATGGCTAAAGAGAATCCTCCACCAGAAAAGGGGATCACATCAATAAATAGAATGAAATAATGCTATAGGCGCTGCAAGTTTTGTGATAAAGAATTCAAGCGCATAGATGTACACTTGATTAAAGTTCATCTACTGAAAAGAGGATCCAGGGAATTTAGAGACTCTGAGAGAATGTCCACTACTTAAGAAGGCAGAGGAGACAGAGCCTGCCTTAATAATAGCCGTTGAATCAGGAGAACTTGAATTAAGTCTTAATGACTCTCTCTCTGAAATGCTAAACCAGTTCCATGATTATCTGAAAAAGTACACTCCTCTGAACAAGTATACCGCAATGCAGACGGTAAGAATTGCGGCCAATTTTATTATTGCAAGCATTGGAAGGCACACAATGGAAAATCTTAGTGGGTACATTATGACGCAACATCTCAAACAAGAAATTGCAATGACAAATGCAAAGAGAGACCTGTGCACCCATTACGCTAAAGCGTTTTGGAATATATATGGACAATGGAAGTCTCAATGTTAGCTTTCAACTGTTTCCAGCAAAGCTAGGCTTAGAATTCTAAAGCGTTATATCGTTGTCCCGTGAAGCGATGTGCAGGCATTGCCATAAACCTTAAAAGAAATTTTGCACAGTGTTACAAGGCTTTAACAAAGTAGGACAGAACTGCAGCTTTGGCCGCCTATGATAAAATCAAGAAAATAGGCAGGCTAATGGCTAAAGAGAATCCTCCACCAGAAAAGGGGATAACATCAATAAATAGAATGAAATAATGCTATAGGCGCTGCAAGTTTTGTGATAAAGAATTCAAGCGCATAGATGTACACTTGATTAAAGTTCATCTACTGAAAAGAGGATCCAGGGAATTTAGAGAGACTGAGAGAATGTCCACTACTTAAGAAGGCAGAGGAGACAGAGCCTGCCTTAATAATAGCCGTTGAATCAGGAGAACTTGAATTAAGTCTTAATGACTCTCTCTCTGAAATGCTAAACCAGTTCCATGATTATCTGAAAAAGTACACTCCTCTGAACATGTATACCGCAATGCAGACGGTAAGAATTGCGGCCAATTTTATTATTGCAAGCATTGGAAGGCACACAATGGAAAATCTTAGTGGGTACATTATGACGCAACATCTCAAACAAGAAATTGCAAAGACAAATGCAAAGAGAGACCTGTGCACCCATTACGCTAAAGCGTTTTGGAATATATATGGACAATGGAAGTCTCAATGTTAGCTTTCAACTGTTTCCAGCAAAGCTAGGCTTAGAATTCTAAAGCGTTATATCGTTGTCCCGTGAAGCGATGTGCAGGCATTGCCATAAACCTTAAAAGAAATTTTGCACAGTGTTACAAGGCTTTAACAAAGTAGGACAGAACTGCAGCTTTGGCCGCCTATGATAAAATCAAGAAAATAGGCAGGCTAATGGCTAAAGAGAATCCTCCACCAGAAAAGGGGATCACATCAATAAATAGAATGAAATAATGCTATAGGCGCTGCAAGTTTTGTGATAAAGAATTCAAGCGCATAGATGTACACTTGATTAAAGTTCATCTACTGAAAAGAGGATCCAGGGAATTTAGAGACTCTGAGAGAATGTCCACTACTTAAGAAGGCAGAGGAGACAGAGCCTGCCTTAATAATAGCCGTTGAATCAGGAGAACTTGAATTAAGTCTTAATGACTCTCTCTCTGAAATGTTAAACCAGTTCCATGATTATCTGAAAAAGTACACTCCTCTGAACAAGTATACCGCAATGCAGACGGTAAGAATTGCGGCCAATTTTATTATTGCAAGCATTGGAAGGCACACAATGGAAAATCTTAGTGGGTACATTATGACGCAACATCTCAAACAAGAAATTGCAAAGACAAATGCAAAGAGAGACCTGTGCACCCATTACGCTAAAGCGTTTTGGAATATATATGGCCAATGGAAGTCTCAATGTTAGCTTTCAACTGTTTTCAGCAAAGCTAGGCTTAGAATTCTAAAGCGTTATATCGTTGTCCCGTGAAGCGATGTGCAGGCATTCCCATAAACCTTAAAAGAAATTTTGCACAGTGTTACAAGGCTTTAACAAAGTAGGACAGAACTGCAGCTTTGACCGCCTATGATAAAATCAAGAAAATAGGCAGGCTAATGGCTAAAGAGAATCCTCCACCAGAAAAGGGGATCACATCAATAAATAGAATGAAATAATGTTATAGGCGCTGCAAGTTTTGTGATAAAGAATTCAAGCGCATAAATGTACACTTGATTAAAGTTCATCTACTGAAAAGAGGATCCAGGGAATTTAGAGAGACTGAGAGAATTTCCACTATTTAAGAAGGCAGAGGAGACAGAGCCTGCCTTAATAATAGCCGTTGAATCAGGAGAACTTGAATTAAGTCTTAATGACTCTCTCTCTGAAATGCTAAACCAGTTCCATGATTATCTGAAAAAGTACACTCCTCTGAACAAGTATACCGCAATGCAGACGGTAAGAATTGCGGCCAATTTTATTATTGCAAGCATTGGAAGGCACACAATGGAAAATCTTAGTGGGTACATTATGACGCAACATCTCAAACAAGAAATTGCAAAGACAAATGCAAAGAGAGACCTGTGCACCCATTACGCTAAAGCGTTTTGGAATATATATGGACAATGGAAGTCTCAATGTTAGCTTTCAACTGTTTCCAGCAAAGCTAGGCTTAGAATTCTAAAGCGTTATATCGTTGTCCCGTGAAGCGATGTGCAGGCATTGCCATAAACCTTAAAAGAAATTTTGCAGAGTGTTACAAGGCTTTAACAAAGTAGGACAGAACTGCAGCTTTGGCCGCCTATGATAAAATCAAGAAAATAGGCAGGCTAATGGCTAAAGAGAATCCTCCACCAGAAAAGGGGATCACATCAATAAATAGAATGAAATAATGCTATAGGCGCTGCAAGTTTTGTGATAAAGAATTCAAGCGCATAGATGTACACTTGATTAAAGTTCATCTACTGAAAAGAGGATCCAGGGAATTTAGAGAGACTGAGAGAATGTCCACTACTTAAGAAGGCAGAGGAGACAGAGCCTGCCTTAATAATAGCCGTTGAATCAGGAGAACTTGAATTAAGTCTTAATGACTCTCTCTCTGAAATGCTAAACCAGTTCCATGATTATCTGAAAAAGTACACTCCTCTGAACAAGTATACCGCAATGCAGACGGTAAGAATTGCGGCCAATTTTATTATTGCAAGCATTGGAAGGCACACAATGGAAAATCTTAGTGGGTACATTATGACGCAACATCTCAAACAAGAAATTGCAAAGACAAATGCAAAGAGAGACCTGTGCACCCATTACGCTAAAGCGTTTTGGAATATATATGGACAATGGAAGTCTCAATGTTAGCTTTCAACTGTTTCCAGCAAAGCTAGGCTTAGAATTCTAAAGCGTTATATCGTTGTCCCGTGAAGCGATGTGCAGGCATTGCCATAAACCTTAAAAGAAATTTTGCACAGTGTTACAAGGCTTTAACAAAGTAGGACAGAACTGCAGCTTTGGCCGCCTATGATAAAATCAAGAAAATAGGCAGGCTAATGGCTAAAGAGAATCCTCCACCAGAAAAGGGGATCACATCAATAAATAGAATGAAATAATGCTATAGGCGCTGCAAGTTTTGTGATAAAGAATTCAAGCGCATAGATGTACACTTGATTAAAGTTCATCTACTGAAAAGAGGATCCAGGGAATTTAGAGACTCTGAGAGAATGTCCACTACTTAAGAAGGCAGAGGAGACAGAGCCTGCCTTAATAAGCCGTTGAATCAGGAGAACTTGAATTAAGTCTTAATGACTCTCTCTCTGAAATGCTAAACCAGTTCCATGATTATCTGAAAAAGTACACTCCTCTGAACAAGTATACCGCAATGCAGACGGTAAGAATTGCGGCCAATTTTATTATTGCAAGCATTAGAAGGCACACAATGGAAAATCTTAGTGGGTACATTATGACGCAACATCTCAAACAAGAAATTGCAAAGACAAATGCAAAGAGAGACCTGTGCACCCATTACGCTAAAGCGTTTTGGAATATATATGGACAATGGAAGTCTCAATGTTAGCTTTCAACTGTTTCCAGCAAAGCTAGGCTTAGAATTCTAAAGCGTTATATCGTTGTCCCGTGAAGCGATGTGCAGGCATTGCCATAAACCTTAAAAGAAATTTTGCACAGTGTTACAAGGCTTTAACAAAGTAGGACAGAACTGCAGCTTTGGCCGCCTATGATAAAATCAAGAAAATAGGCAGGCTAATGGCTAAAGAGAATCCTCCACCAGAAAAGGGGATCACATCAATAAATAGAATGAAATAATGCTATAGGCGCCGCAAGTTTTGTGATAAAGAATTCAAGCGCATAGATGTACACTTGATTAAAGTTCATCTACTGAAAAGAGGATCCAGGGAATTTAGAGAGACTGAGAGAATGTCCACTACTTAAGAAGGCAGAGGAGACAGAGCCTGCCTTAATAATAGCCGTTGAATCAGGAGAACTTGAATTAAGTCTTAATGACTCTCTCTCTGAAATGCTAAACCAGTTCCATGATTATCTGAAAAAGTACACTCCTCTGAACAAGTATACCGCAATGCAGACGGTAAGAATTGCGGCCAATTTTATTATTGCAAGCATTGGAAGGCACACAATGGAAAATCTTAGTGGGTACATTATGACGCAACATCTCAAACAAGAAATTGCAAAGACAAATGCAAAGAGAGACCTGTGCACCCATTACGCTAAAGCGTTTTGGAATATATATGGACAATGGAAGTCTCAATGTTAGCTTTCAACTGTTTCCAGCAAAGCTAGGCTTAAAATTCTAAAGCGTTATATCGTTGTCCCGTGAAGCGATGTGCAGGCATTGCCATAAACCTTAAAAGAAATTTTGCACAGTGTTACAAGGCTTTAACAAAGTAGGACAGAACTGCAGCTTTGGCCGCCTATGATAAAATCAAGAAAATAGGCAGGCTAATGGCTAAAGAGAATCCTCCACCAGAAAAGGGGATCACATCAATAAATAGAATGAAATAATGCTATAGGCGCTGCAAGTTTTGTGATAAAGAATTCAAGCGCATAGATGTACACTTGATTAAAGTTCATCTACTGAAAAGAGGATCCAGGGAATTTAGAGACTCTGAGAGAATGTCCACTACTTAAGAAGGCAGAGGAGACAGAGCCTGCCTTAATAATAGCCGTTGAATCAGGAGAACTTGAATTAAGTCTTAATGACTCTCTCTCTGAAATGCTAAACCAGTTCCATGATTATCTGAAAAAGTACACTCCTCTGAACAAGTATACCGCAATGCAGACGGTAAAAATTGCGGCCAATTTTATTATTGCAAGCATTGGAAGGCACACAATGGAAAATCTTAGTGGGTACATTATGACGCAACATCTCAAACAAGAAATTGCAAAGACAAATGCAAAGAGAGACCTGTGCACCCATTACGCTAAAGCGTTTTGGAATATATATGGACAATGGAAGTCTCAATGTTAGCTTTCAACTGTTTCCAGCAAAGCTAGGCTTAGAATTCTAAAGCGTTATATCGTTGTACCGTGAAGCGATGTGCAGGCATTGCCATAAACCTTAAAAGAAATTTTGCACAGTGTTACAAGGCTTTAACAAAGTAGGACAGAACTGCAGCTTTGGCCGCCTTTGATAAAATCAAGAAAATAGGCAGGCTAATGGCTAAAGAGAATCCTCCACCAGAAAAGGGGATCACATCAATAAATAGAATGAAATAATGCTATAGGCGCTGCAAGTTTTGTGATAAAGAATTCAAGCGCATAGATGTACACTTGATTAAAGTTCATCTACTGAAAAGAGGATCCAGGGAATTTAGAGACTCTGAGAGAATGTCCACTACTTAAGAAGGCAGAGGAGACAGAGCCTGCCTTAATAATAGCCGTTGAATCAGGAGAACTTGAATTAAGTCTTAATGACTCTCTCTCTGAAATGCTAAACCAGTTCCATGATTATCTGAAAAAGTACACTCCTCTGAACAAGTATACCGCAATGCAGACGGTAAGAATTGCGGCCAATTTTATTATTGCAAGCATTGGAAGGCACACAATGGAAAATCTTAGTGGGTACATTATGACGCAACATCTCAAACAAGAAATTGCAAAGACAAATGCAAGGAGAGACCTGTGCACCCATTACGCTAAAGCGTTTTGGAATATATATGGACAATGGAAGTCTCAATGTTAGCTTTCAACTGTTTCCAGCAAAGCTAGGCTTAGAATTCTAAAGCGTTATATCGTTGTCCCGTGAAGCGATGTGCAGGTATTGCCATAAACCTTAAAAGAAATTTTGCACAGTGTTACAAGGCTTTAACAAAGTAGGACAGAACTGCAGCTTTGGCCGCCTATGATAAAATCAAGAAAATAGGCAGGCTAATGGCTAAAGAGAATCCTCCACCAGAAAAGGGGATCACATCAATAAATAGAATGAAATAATGCTATAGGCGCTGCAAGTTTTGTGATAAAGAATTCAAGCGCATAAATGTACACTTGATTAAAGTTCATCTACTGAAAAGAGGATCCAGGGAATTTAGAGAGACTGAGAGAATGTCCACTACTTAAGAAGGCAGAGGAGACAGAGCCTGCCTTAATAATAGCCGTTGAATCAGGAGAACTTGAATTAAGTCTTAATGACTCTCTCTCTGAAATGCTAAACCAGTTCCATGATTATCTGAAAAAGTACACTCCTCTGAACAAGTATACCGCAATGCAGACGGTAAGAATTGCGGCCAATTTTATTATTGCAAGCATTGGAAGGCACACAATGGAAAATCTTAGTGGGTACATTATGACGCAACATCTCAAACAAGAAATTGCAAAGACAAATGCAAAGAGAGACCTGTGCACCCATTACGCTAAAGCGTTTTGGAATATATATGGACAATGGAAGTCTCAATGTTAGCTTTCAACTGTTTTCAGCAAAGCTAGGCTTAGAATTCTAAAGCGTTATATCGTTGTCCCGTGAAGCGATGTGCAGGCATTGCCATAAACTTTAAAAGAAATTTTGCACAGTGTTACAAGGCTTTAACAAAGTAGGACAGAACTGCAGCTTTGACCGCCTATGATAAAATCAAGAAAATAGGCAGGCTAATGGCTAAAGAGAATCCTCCACCAGAAAAGGGGATCACATCAATAAATAGAATGAAATAATGCTATAGGCGCTGCAAGTTTTGTGATAAAGAATTCAAGCGCATAGATGTACACTTGATTAAAGTTCATCTACTGAAAAGAGGATCCAGGGAATTTAGAGACTCTGAGAGAATGTCCACTACTTAAGAAGGCAGAGGAGACAGAGCCTGCCTTAATAATAGCCGTTGAATCAGGAGAACTTGAATTAAGTCTTAATGACTCTCTCTCTGAAATGCTAAACCAGTTCCATGATTATCTGAAAAAGTACACTCCTCTGAACAAGTATACCGCAATGCAGACGGTAAGAATTGCGGCCAATTTTATTATTGCAAGCATTGGAAGGCACACAATGGAGAATCTTAGTGGGTACATTATGACGCAACATCTCAAACAAGAAATTGCAAAGACAAATGCAAAGAGAGACCTGTGCACCCATTACGCTAAAGCGTTTTGGAATATATATGGACAATGGAAGTCTCAATGTTAGCTTTCAACTGTTTCCAGCAAAGCTAGGCTTAGAATTCTAAAGCGTTATATCGTTGTCCCGTGAAGCGATGTGCAGGCATTGCCATAAACCTTAAAAGAAATTTTGCAGAGTGTTACAAGGCTTTAACAAAGTAGGACAGAACTGCAGCTTTGGCCGCCTATGATAAAATCAAGAAAATAGGCAGGCTAATGGCTAAAGAGAATCCTCCACCAGAAAAGGGGATCACATCAATAAATAGAATGAAATAATGCTATAGGCGCTGCAAGTTTTGTGATAAAGAATTCAAGCGCATAGATGTACACTTGATTAAAGTTCATCTACTGAAAAGAGGATCCAGGGAATTTAGAGAGACTGAGAGAATGTCCACTACTTAAGAAGGCAGAGGAGACAGAGCCTGCCTTAATAATAGCCGTTGAATCAGGAGAACTTGAATTAAGTCTTAATGACTCTCTCTCTGAAATGCTAAACCAGTTCCATGATTATCTGAAAAAGTACACTCCTCTGAACAAGTATACCGCAATGCAGACGGTAAGAATTGCGGCCAATTTTATTATTGCAAGCATTGGAAGGCACACAATGGAAAATCTTAGTGGGTACATTATGACGCAACATCTCAAACAAGAAATTGCAAAGACAAATGCAAAGAGAGACCTGTGCACCCATTACGCTAAAGCGTTTTGGAATATATATGGACAATGGAAGTCTCAATGTTAGCTTTCAACTGTTTCCAGCAAAGCTAGGCTTAGAATTATAAAGCGTTATATCGTTGTCCCGTGAAGCGATGTGCAGGCATTGCCATAAACCTTAAAAGAAATTTTGCACAGTGTTACAAGGCTTTAACAAAGTAGGACAGAACTGCAGCTTTGGCCGCCTATGATAAAATCAAGAAAATAGGCAGGCTAATGGCTAAAGAGAATCCTCCACCAGAAAAGGGGATCACATCAATAAATAGAATGAAATAATGCTATAGGCGCTGCAAGTTTTGTGATAAAGAATTCAAGCGCATAGATGTACACTTGATTAAAGTTCATCTACTGAAAAGAGGATCCAGGGAATTTAGAGACTCTGAGAGAATGTCCACTACTTAAGAAGGCAGAGGAGACAGAGCCTGCCTTAATAAGCCGTTGAATCAGGAGAACTTGAATTAAGTCTTAATGACTCTCTCTCTGAAATGCTAAACCAGTTCCATGATTATCTGAAAAAGTACACTCCTCTGAACAAGTATACCGCAATGCAGACGGTAAGAATTGCGGCCAATTTTATTATTGCAAGCATTAGAAGGCACACAATGGAAAATCTTAGTGGGTACATTATGACGCAACATCTCAAACAAGAAATTGCAAAGACAAATGCAAAGAGAGACCTGTGCACCCATTACGCTAAAGCGTTTTGGAATATATATGGACAATGGAAGTCTCAATGTTAGCTTTCAACTGTTTCCAGCAAAGCTAGGCTTAGAATTCTAAAGCGTTATATCGTTGTCCCGTGAAGCGATGTGCAGGCATTGCCATAAACCTTAAAAGAAATTTTGCACAGTGTTACAAGGCTTTAACAAAGTAGGACAGAACTGCAGCTTTGGCCGCCTATGATAAAATCAAGAAAATAGGCAGGCTAATGGCTAAAGAGAATCCTCCACCAGAAAAGGGGATCACATCAATAAATAGAATGAAATAATGCTATAGGCGCCGCAAGTTTTGTGATAAAGAATTCAAGCGCATAGATGTACACTTGATTAAAGTTCATCTACTGAAAAGAGGATCCAGGGAATTTAGAGAGACTGAGAGAATGTCCACTACTTAAGAAGGCAGAGGAGACAGAGCCTGCCTTAATAATAGCCGTTGAATCAGGAGAACTTGAATTAAGTCTTAATGACTCTCTCTCTGAAATGCTAAACCAGTTCCATGATTATCTGAAAAAGTACACTCCTCTGAACAAGTATACCGCAATGCAGACGGTAAGAATTGCGGCCAATTTTATTATTGCAAGCATTGGAAGGCACACAATGGAAAATCTTAGTGGGTACATTATGACGCAACATCTCAAACAAGAAATTGCAAAGACAAATGCAAAGAGAGACCTGTGCACCCATTACGCTAAAGCGTTTTGGAATATATATGGACAATGGAAGTCTCAATGTTAGCTTTCAACTGTTTCCAGCAAAGCTAGGCTTAGAATTCTAAAGCGTTATATCGTTGTCCCGTGAAGCGATGTGCAGGCATTGCCATAAACCTTAAAAGAAATTTTGCACAGTGTTACAAGGCTTTAACAAAGTAGGAGAGAACTGCAGCTTTGGCCGCCTATGATAAAATCAAGAAAATAGGCAGGCTAATGGCTAAAGAGAATCCTCCACCAGAAAAGGGGATCACATCAATAAATAGAATGAAATAATGCTATAGGCGCTGCAAGTTTTGTGATAAAGAATTCAAGCGCATAGAAGTACACTTGATTAAAGTTCATCTACTGAAAAGAGGATCCAGGGAATTTAGAGACTCTGAGAGAATGTCCACTACTTAAGAAGGCAGAGGAGACAGAGCCTGCCTTAATAAGCCGTTGAATCAGGAGAACTTAAATTAAGTCTTAATGACTCTCTCTCTGAAATGCTAAACCAGTTCCATGATTATCTGAAAAAGTACACTCCTCTGAACAAGTATACCGCAATGCAGACGGTAAGAATTGCGGCCAATTTTATTATTGCAAGCATTAGAAGGCACACAATGGAAAATCTTAGTGGGTACATTATGACGCAACATCTCAAACAAGAAATTGCAAAGACAAATGCAAAGAGAGACCTGTGCACCCATTACGCTAAAGCGTTTTGGAATATATATGGACAATGGAAGTCTCAATGTTAGCTTTCAACTGTTTCCAGCAAAGCTAGGCTTAGAATTCTAAAGCGTTATATCGTTGTCCCGTGAAGCGATGTGCAGGCATTGCCATAAACCTTAAAAGAAATTTTGCACAGTGTTACAAGGCTTTAACAAAGTAGGACAGAACTGCAGCTTTGGCCGCCTATGATAAAATCAAGAAAATAGGCAGGCTAATGGCTAAAGAGAATCCTCCACCAGAAAAGGGGATCACATCAATAAATAGAATGAAATAATGCTATAGGCGCCGCAAGTTTTGTGATAAAGAATTCAAGCGCATAGATGTACGCTTGATTAAAGTTCATCTACTGAAAAGAGGATCCAGGGAATTTAGAGAGACTGAGAGAATGTCCACTACTTAAGAAGGCAGAGGAGACAGAGCCTGCCTTAATAATAGCCGTTGAATCAGGAGAACTTGAATTAAGTCTTAATGACTCTCTCTCTGAAATGCTAAACCAGTTCCATGATTATCTGAAAAAGTACACTCCTCTGAACAAGTATACCGCAATGCAGACGGTAAGAATTGCGGCCAATTTTATTATTGCAAGCATTGGAAGGCACACAATGGAAAATCTTAGTGGGTACAATATGACGCAACATCTCAAACAAGAAATTGCAATGACAAATGCAAAGAGAGACCTGTGCACCCATTACGCTAAAGCGTTTTGGAATATATATGGACAATGGAAGTCTCAATGTTAGCTTTCAACTGTTTCCAGCAAAGCTAGGCTTAGAATTCTAAAGCGTTATATCGTTGTCCCGTGAAGCGATGTGCAGGCATTGCCATAAACCTAAAAAAGAAATTTTGCACAGTGTTACAAGGCTTTAACAAAGTAGGACAGAACTGCAGCTTTGGCCGCCTATGATAAAATCAAGAAAATAGGCAGGCTAATGGCTAAAGAGAATCCTCCACCAGAAAAGGGGATCACATCAATAAATAGAATGAAATAATGCTATAGGCGCTGCAAGTTTTGTGATAAAGAATTCAAGCGCATAGATGTACACTTGATTAAAGTTCATCTACTGAAAAGAGGATCCAGGGAATTTAGAGACTCTGAGAGAATGTCCACTACTTAAGAAGGCAGAGGAGACAGAGCCTGCCTTAATAATAGCCGTTGAATCAGGAGAACTTGAATTAAGTCTTAATGACTCTCTCTCTGAAATGCTAAACCAGTTCCATGATTATCTGAAAAAGTACACTCCTCTGAACAAGTATACCGCAATGCAGACGGTAAGAATTGCGGCCAATTTTATTATTGCAAGCATTGGAAGGCACACAATGGAAAATCTTAGTGGGTACATTATGACGCAACATCTCAAACAAGAAATTGCAAAGACAAATGCAAAGAGAGACCTGTGCACCCATTACGCTAAAGCGTTTTGGAATATATATGGACAATGGAAGTCTCAATGTTAGCTTTCAACTGTTTCCAGCAAAGCTAGGCTTAGAATTCTAAAGCGTTATATCGTTGTCCCGTGAAGCGATGTGCAGGCATTGCCATAAACCTTAAAAGAAATTTTGCAGAGTGTTACAAGGCTTTAACAAAGTAGGACAGAACTGCAGCTTTGGCCGCCTATGATAAAATCAAGAAAATAGGCAGGCTAATGGCTAAAGAGAATCCTCCACCAGAAAAGGGGGTCACATCAATAAATAGAATGAAATAATGCTATAGGCGCTGCAAGTTTTGTGATAAAGAATTCAAGCGCATAGATGTACACTTGATTAAAGTTCATCTACTGAAAAGAGGATCCAGGGAATTTAGAGAGACTGAGAGAATGTCCACTACTTAAGAAGGCAGAGGAGACAGAGCCTGCCTTAATAATAGCCGTTGAATCAGGAGAA
This sequence comes from Cancer borealis, assembly GCA_036785275.1. Lineage (NCBI taxonomy): Eukaryota > Metazoa > Arthropoda > Malacostraca > Decapoda > Cancridae > Cancer > Cancer borealis. Next base: position 84,716 of record JAXIVD010000007.1, read on the forward strand.
CTTGAATTAAGTCTTAATGACTCTCTCTCTGAAATGCTAAACCAGTTCCATGATTATCTGAAAAAGTACACTCCTCTGAACAAGTATACCGCAATGCAGACGGTAAGAATTGCGGCCAATTTTATTATTGCAAGCATTGGAAGGCACACAATGGAAAATCTTAGTGGGTACATTATGACGCAACATCTCAAACAAGAAATTGCAAAGACAAATGCAAAGAGAGACCTGTGCACCCATTATGCTAAAGCGTTTTGGAATATATATGGACAATGGAAGTCTCAATGTTAGCTTTCAACTGTTTCCAGCAAAGCTAGGCTTAGAATTCTAAAGCGTTATATCGTTGTCCCGTGAAGCGATGTGCAGGCATTGCCATAAACCTTAAAAGAAATTTTGCACAGTGTTACAAGGCTTTAACAAAGTAGGACAGAACTGCAGCTTTGGCCGCCTATGATAAAATCAAGAAAATAGGCAGGCTAATGGCTAAAGAGAATCCTCCACCAGAAAAGGGGATCACATCAATAAATAGAATGAAATAATGCTATAGGCGCTGCAAGTTTTGTGATAAAGAATTCAAGCGCATAGATGTACACTTGATTAAAGTTCATCTACTGAAAAGAGGATCCAGGGAATTTAGAGACTCTGAGAGAATGTCCACTACTTAAGAAGGCAGAGGAGACAGAGCCTGCCTTAATAATAGCCGTTGAATCAGGAGAACTTGAATTAAGTCTTAATGACTCTCGCTCTGTAATGCTAAACCAGTTCCATGATTATCTGAAAAAGTACACTCCTCTGAACAAGTATACCGCAATGCAGACGGTAAGAATTGCGGCCAATTTTATTATTGCAAGCATTGGAAGGCACACAATGGAAAATCTTAGTGGGTACATTATGACGCAACATCTCAAACAAGAAATTGCAATGACAAATGCAAAGAGAGACCCGTGCACCCATTACGCTAAAGCGTTTTGGAATATATATGGACAATGGAAGTCTCAATGTTAGCTTTCAACTGTTTCCAGCAAAGCTAGGCTTAGAATTCTAAAGCGTTATATCGTTGTCCCGTGAAGCGATGTGCAGGCATTGCCATAAACCTTAAAAGAAATTTTGCACAGTGTTACAAGGCTTTAACAAAGTAGGACAGAACTGCAGCTTTGGCCGCCTATGATAAAATCAAGAAAATAGGCAGGCTAATGGCTAAAGAGAATCCTCCACCAGAAAAGGGGATCACATCAATAAATAGAATGAAATAATGCTATAGGCGCTGCAAGTTTTGTGATAAAGAATTCAAGCGCATAGATGTACACTTGATTAAAGTTCATCTACTGAAAAGAGGATCCAGGGAATTTAGAGACTCTGAGAGAATGTCCACTACTTAAGAAGGCAGAGGAGACAGAGCCTGCCTTAATAATAGCCGTTGAATCAGGAGAACTTGAATTAAGTCTTAATGACTCTCTCTCTGAAATGCTAAACCAGTTCCATGATTATCTGAAAAAGTACACTCCTCTGAACAAGTATACCGCAATGCAGACGGTAAGAATTGCGGCCAATTTTATTATTGCAAGCATTGGAAGGCACACAATGGAAAATCTTAGTGGGTACATTATGACGCAACATCTCAAACAAGAAATTGCAAAGACAAATGCAAAGAGAGATCTGTGCACCCATTACGCTAAAGCGTTTTGGAATATATATGGACAATGGAAGTCTCAATGTTAGCTTTCAACTGTTTCCAGCAAAGCTAGGCTTAGAATTCTAAAGCGTTATATCGTTGTCCCGTGAAGCGATGTGCAGGCATTGCCATAAACCTTAAAAGAAATTTTGCACAGTGTTACAAGGCTTTAACAAAGTAGGACAGAACTGCAGCTTTGGCCGCCTATGATAAAATCAATAAAATAGGCAGGCTAATGGCTAAAGAGAATCCTCCACCAGAAAAGGGGATCACATCAATAAATAGAATGAAATAATGCTATAGGCGCTGCAAGTTTTGTGATAAAGAATTCAAGCGCATAGATGTACACTTGATTAAAGTTCATCTACTGAAAAGAGGATCCAGGGAATTTAGAGAGAATGAGAGAATGTCCACTACTTAAGAAGTCAGAGGAGACAGAGCCTGCCTTAATAATAGCCGTTGAATCAGGAGAACTTGAATTAAGTCTTAATGACTCTCTCTCTGAAATGCTAAACCAGTTCCATGATTATCTGAAAAAGTACACTCCTCTGAACAAGTATACCGCAATGCAGACGGTAAGAATTGCGGCCAATTTTATTATTGCAAGCATTGGAAGGCACACAATGGAAAATCTTAGTGGGTACATTATGACGCAACATCTCAAACAAGAAATTGCAAAGACAAATGCAAAGAGAGACCTGTGCACCCATTACGCTAAAGCGTTTTGGAATATATATGGACAATGGAAGTCTCAATGTTAGCTTTCAACTGTTTCCAGCAAAGCTAGGATTAGAATTCTAAAGCGTTATATCGTTGTCCCGTGAAGCGATGTGCAGGCATTGCCATAAACCTTAAAAGAAATTTTGCACAGTGTTACAAGGCTTTAACAAAGTAGGACAGAACTGCAGCTTTGGCCGCCTATGATAAAATCAAGAAAATAGGCAGGCTAATGGCTAAAGAGAATCCTCCACCAGAAAAGGGGATCACATCAATACATAGAATGAAATAATGCTATAGGCGCTGCAAGTTTTGTGATAAAGAATTCAAGCGCATAGATGTACACTTGATTAAAGTTCATCTACTGAAAAGAGGATCCAGGGAATTTAGAGAGACTGAGAGAATGTCCACTACTTAAGAAGGCAGAGGAGACAGAGCCTGCCTTAATAATAGCCGTTGAATCAGGAGAACTTGAATTAAGTCTTAATGACTCTCTCTCTGAAATGCTAAACCAGTTCCATGATTATCTGAAAAAGTACACTCCTCTGAACAAGTATACCGCAATGCAGACGGTAAGAATTGCGGCCAATTTTATTATTGCAAGCATTGGAAGGCACACAATGGAAAATCTTAGTGGGTACATTATGACGCAACATCTCAAACAAGAAATTGCAAAGACAAATCCAAAGAGAGACCTGTGCACCCATTACGCTAAAGCGTTTTGGAATATATATGGACAATGGAAGTCTCAATGTTAGCTTTCAACTGTTTCCAGCAAAGCTAGGCTTAGAATTCTAAAGCGTTATATCGTTGTCCCGTGAAGCGATGTGCAGGCATTGCCATAAACCTTAAAAGAAATTTTGCACAGTGTTACAAGGCTTTAACAAAGTAGGACAGAACTGCAGCTTTGGCCGCCTATGATAAAATCAAGGAAATAGGCAGGCTAATGGCTAAAGAGAATCCTCCACCAGAAAAGGGGATCACATCAATAAATAGAATGAAATAATGCTATAGGCGCTGCAAGTTTTGTGATAAAGAATTCAAGCGCATAGATGTACACTTGATTAAAGTTCATCTACTGAAAAGAGGATCCAGGGAATTTAGAGACTCTGAGAGAATGTCCACTACTTAAGAAGGCAGAGGAGACAGAGCCTGCCTTAATAATAGCCGTTGAATCAGGAGAACTTGAATTAAGTCTTAATGACTCTCTCTCTGAAATCCTAAACCAGTTCCATGATTATCTGAAAAAGTACACTCCTCTGAACAAGTATACCGCAATGCAGACGGTAAGAATTGCGGCCAATTTTATTATTGCAAGCATTGGAAGGCACACAATGGAAAATCTTAGTGGGTACATTATGACGCAACATCTCAAACAAGAAATTGCAAAGACAAATGCAAAGAGAGACCTGTGCACCCATTACGCTAAAGCGTTTTGGAATATATATGGACAATGGAAGTCTCAATGTTAGCTTTCAACTGTTTCCAGCAAAGCTAGGATTAGAATTCTAAAGCGTTATATCGTTGTCCCGTGAAGCGATGTGCAGGCATTGCCATAAACCTTAAAAGAAATTTTGCACAGTGTTACAAGGCTTTAACAAAGTAGGACAGAACTGCAGCTTTGGCCGCCTATGATAAAATCAAGAAAATAGGCAGGCTAATGGCTAAAGAGAATCCTCCACAAGAAAAGGGGATCACATCAATAAATAGAATGAAATAATGCTATAGGCGCTGCAAGTTTTGTGATAAAGAATTCAAGCGCATAGATGTACACTTGATTAAAGTTCATCTACTGAAAAGAGGATCCAGGGAATTTAGAGAGACTGAGAGAATGTCCACTACTTAAGAAGGCAGAGGAGACAGAGCCTGCCTTAATAATAGCCGTTGAATCAGGAGAACTTGAATTAAGTCTTAATGACTCTCTCTCTGAAATGCTAAACCAGTTCCATGATTATCTGAAAAAGTACACTCCTCTGAACAAGTATACCGCAATGCAGACGGTAAGAATTGCGGCCAATTTTATTATTGCAAGCATTGGAAGGCACACAATGGAAAATCTTAGTGGGTACATTATGACGCAACATCTCAAACAAGAAATTGCAAAGACAAATGCAAAGAGAGACCTGTGCACCCATTACGCTAAAGCGTTTTGGAATATATATGGACAATGGAAGTCTCAATGTTAGCTTTCAACTGTTTCCAGCAAAACTAGGCTTAGAATTCTAAAGCGTTATATCGTTGTCCCGTGAAGCGATGTGCAGGCATTGCCATAAACCTTAAAAGAAATTTTGCACAGTGTTACAAGGCTTTAACAAAGTAGGACAGAACTGCAGCTTTGGCCGCCTATGATAAAATCAAGAAAATAGGCAGGCAATTGGCTTAAGAGAATCCTCCACCAGAAAAGGGGATCACATCAATAAATAGAATGAAATAATGCTATAGGCGCTGCAAGTTTTGTGATAAAGAATTCAAGCGCATAGATGTACTCTTGATTAAAGTTCATCTACTGAAAAGAGGATCCAGGGAATTTAGAGACTCTGAGAGAATGTCCACTACTTAAGAAGGCAGAGGAGACAGAGCCTGCCTTAATAATAGCCGTTGAATCAGGAGAACTTGAATTAAGTCTTAATGACTCTCTCTCTGAAATGCTAAACCAGTTCCATGATTATCTGAAAAAGTACACTCCTCTGAACAAGTATACCGCAATGCAGACGGTAAGAATTGCGGCCAATTTTATTATTGCAAGCATTGGAAGGCACACAATGGAAAATCTTAGTGGGTACATTATGACGCAACATCTCAAACAAGAAATTGCAAAGACAAATGCAAAGAGAGACCTGTGCACCCATTACGCTAAAGCGTTTTGGAATATATATGGACAATGGAAGTCTCAATGTTAGCTTTCAACTGTTTCCAGCAAAGCTAGGCTTAGAATTCTAAAGCGTTATATCGTTGTCCCGTGAAGCGATGTGCAGGCATTGCCATAAACCTTAAAAGAAATTTTGCACAGTGTTACAAGGCTTTAACAAAGTAGGACAGAACTGCAGCTTTGGCCGCCTATGATAAAATCAAGAAAATAGGCAGGCTAACGGCTAAAGAGAATCCTCCACCAGAAAAGGGGATCACATCAATAAATAGAATGAAATAATGCTATAGGCGGTGCAAATTTTGTGATAAAGAATTCAAGCGCATAGATGTACACTTGATTAAAGTTCATCTACTGAAAAGAGGATCCAGGGAATTTAGAGACTCTGAGAGAATGTCCACTACTTAAGAAGGCAGAGGAGACAGAGCCTGCCTTAATAATAGCCGTTGAATCAGGAGAACTTGAATTAAGTCTTAATGACTCTCTCTCTGAAATGCTAAACCAGTTCCATGATTATCTGAAAAAGTACACTCCTCTGAACAAGTATACCGCAATGCAGACGGTAAGAATTGCGGCCAATTTTATTATTGCAAGCATTGGAAGGCACACAATGGAAAATCTTAGTGGGTACATTATGACGCAACATCTCAAACAAGAAATTGCAAAGACAAATGCAAAGAGATCTGTGCACCCATTACGCTAAAGCGTTTTGGAATATATATGGACAATGGAAGTCTCAATGTTAGCTTTCAACTGTTTCCAGCAAAGCTAGGCTTAGAATTCTAAAGCGTTATATCGTTGTCCCGTGAAGCGATGTGCAGGCATTTCCATATACCTTAAAAGAAATTTTGCACAGTGTTACAAGGCTTTAACAAAGTAGGACAGAACTGCAGTTTTGGCCGCCTATGATAAAATCAAGAAAATAGGCAGGCTAGTGGCTAAAGAGAATCCTCCACCAGAAAAGGGGATCACATCAATAAATAGAATGAAATAATGCTATAGGCGCCGCAAGTTTTGTGATAAAGAATTCAAGCGCATAGATGTACACTTGATTAAAGTTCATCTACTGAAAAGAGGATCCAGGGAATTTAGAGAGACTGAGAGAATGTCCACTACTTAAGAAGGCAGAGGAGACAGAGCCTGCCTTAATAATAGCCGTTGAATCAGGAGAATTTGAATTAAGTCTTAATGACTCTCTCTCTGAAATGCTAAACCAGTTCCATGATTATCTGAAAAAGTACACTCCTCTGAACAAGTATACCGCAATGCAGACGGTAAGAATTGCGGCCAATTTTATTATTGCAAGCATTGGAAGGCACACAATGGAAAATCTTAGTGGGTACATTATGACGCAACATCTCAAACAAGAAATTGCAAAGACAAATGCAAAGAGAGACCTGTGCACCCATTACGCTAAAGCGTTTTGGAATATATATGGACAATGGAAGTCTCAATGTTAGCTTTCAACTGTTTCCAGCAAAGCTAGGCTTAGAATTCTAAAGCGTTATATCGTTGTCCCGTGAAGCGATGTGCAGGCATTGCCATAAACCTTAAAAGAAATTTTGCACAGTGTTACAAGGCTTTAACAAAGTAGGACAGAACTGCAGCTTTGGCCGCCTATGATAAAATCAAGAAAATAGGCAGGCTAATGGCTAAAGAGAATCCTCCACCAGAAAAGGGGATCACATCAATAAATAGAATGAAATAATGCTATAGGCGCCGCAAGTTTTGTGATAAAGAATTCAAGCGCATAGATGTACACTTGATTAAAGTTCATCTACTGAAAAGAGGATCCAGGGAATTTAGAGAGACTGAGAGAATGTCCACTACTTAAGAAGGCAGAGGAGACAGAGCCTGCCTTAATAATAGCCGTTGAATCAGGAGAACTTGAATTAAGTCTTAATGACTCTCTCTCTGAAATGCTAAACCAGTTCCATGATTATCTGAAAAAGTACACTCCTCTGAACAAGTATACCGCAATGCAGACGGTAAGAATTGCGGCCAATTTTATTATTGCAAGCATTGGAAGGCACACAATGGAAAATCTTAGTGGGTACATTATGACGCAACATCTCAAACAAGAAATTGCAAAGACAAATGCAAAGAGAGACCTGTGCACCCATTACGCTAAAGCGTTTTGGAATATATATGGACAATGGAAGTCTCAATGTTAGCTTTCAACTGTTTCCAGCAAAGCTAGGCTTAAAATTCTAAAGCGTTATATCGTTGTCCCGTGAAGCGATGTGCAGGCATTGCCATAAACCTTAAAAGAAATTTTGCACAGTGTTACAAGGCTTTAACAAAGTAGGACAGAACTGCAGCTTTGGCCGCCTATGATAAAATCAAGAAAATAGGCAGGCTAATGGCTAAAGAGAATCCTCCACCAGAAAAGGGGATCACATCAATAAATAGAATGAAATAATGCTATAGGCGCTGCAAGTTTTGTGATAAAGAATTCAAGCGCATAGATGTACACTTGATTAAAGTTCATCTACTGAAAAGAGGATCCAGGGAATTTAGAGACTCTGAGAGAATGTCCACTACTTAAGAAGGCAGAGGAGACAGAGCCTGCCTTAATAATAGCCGTTGAATCAGGAGAACTTGAATTAAGTCTTAATGACTCTCTCTCTGAAATGCTAAACCAGTTCCATGATTATCTGAAAAAGTACACTCCTCTGAACAAGTATACCGCAATGCAGACGGTAAAAATTGCGGCCAATTTTATTATTGCAAGCACTGGAAGGCACACAATGGAAAATCTTAGTGGGTACATTATGACGCAACATCTCAAACAAGAAATTGCAAAGACAAATGCAAAGAGAGACCTGTGCACCCATTACGCTAAAGCGTTTTGGAATATATATGGACAATGGAAGTCTCAATGTTAGCTTTCAACTGTTTCCAGCAAAGCTAGGCTTAGAATTCTAAAGCGTTATATCGTTGTACCGTGAAGCGATGTGCAGGCATTGCCATAAACCTTAAAAGAAATTTTGCACAGTGTTACAAGGCTTTAACAAAGTAGGACAGAACTGCAGCTTTGGCCGCCTTTGATAAAATCAAGAAAATAGGCAGGCTAATGGCTAAAGAGAATCCTCCACCAGAAAAGGGGATCACATCAATAAATAGAATGAAATAATGCTATAGGCGCTGCAAGTTTTGTGATAAAGAATTCAAGCGCATAGATGTACACTTGATTAAAGTTCATCTACTGAAAAGAGGATCCAGGGAATTTAGAGACTCTGAGAGAATGTCCACTACTTAAGAAGGCAGAGGAGACAGAGCCTGCCTTAATAATAGCCGTTGAATCAGGAGAACTTGAATTAAGTCTTAATGACTCTCTCTCTGAAATGCTAAACCAGTTCCATGATTATCTGAAAAAGTACACTCCTCTGAACAAGTATACCGCAATGCAGACGGTAAGAATTGCGGCCAATTTTATTATTGCAAGCATTGGAAGGCACACAATGGAAAATCTTAGTGGGTACATTATGACGCAACATCTCAAACAAGAAATTGCAAAGACAAATGCAAAGAGAGACCTGTGCACCCATTACGCTAAAGCGTTTTGGAATATATATGGACAATGGAAGTCTCAATGTTAGCTTTCAACTGTTTCCAGCAAAGCTAGGATTAGAATTCTAAAGCGTTATATCGTTGTCCCGTGAAGCGATGTGCAGGCATTGCCATAAACCTTAAAAGAAATTTTGCACAGTGTTACAAGGCTTTAACAAAGTAGGACAGAACTGCAGCTTTGGCCGCCTATGATAAAATCAAGAAAATAGGCAGGCTAATGGCTAAAGAGAATCCTCCACCAGAAAAGGGGATCACATCAATACATAGAATGAAATAATGCTATAGGCGCTGCAAGTTTTGTGATAAAGAATTCAAGCGCATAGATGTACACTTGATTAAAGTTCATCTACTGAAAAGAGGATCCAGGGAATTTAGAGAGACTGAGAGAATGTCCACTACTTAAGAAGGCAGAGGAGACAGAGCCTGCCTTAATAATAGCCGTTGAATCAGGAGAACTTGAATTAAGTCTTAATGACTCTCTCTCTGAAATGCTAAACCAGTTCCATGATTATCTGAAAAAGTACACTCCTCTGAACAAGTATACCGCAATGCAGACGGTAAGAATTGCGGCCAATTTTATTATTGCAAGCATTGGAAGGCACACAATGGAAAATCTTAGTGGGTACATTATGACGCAACATCTCAAACAAGAAATTGCAAAGACAAATCCAAAGAGAGACCTGTGCACCCATTACGCTAAAGCGTTTTGGAATATATATGGACAATGGAAGTCTCAATGTTAGCTTTCAACTGTTTCCAGCAAAGCTAGGCTTAGAATTCTAAAGCGTTATATCGTTGTCCCGTGAAGCGATGTGCAGGCATTGCCATAAACCTTAAAAGAAATTTTGCACAGTGTTACAAGGCTTTAACAAAGTAGGACAGAACTGCAGCTTTGGCCGCCTATGATAAAATCAAGGAAATAGGCAGGCTAATGGCTAAAGAGAATCCTCCACCAGAAAAGGGGATCACATCAATAAATAGAATGAAATAATGCTATAGGCGCTGCAAGTTTTGTGATAAAGAATTCAAGCGCATAGATGTACACTTGATTAAAGTTCATCTACTGAAAAGAGGATCCAGGGAATTTAGAGACTCTGAGAGAATGTCCACTACTTAAGAAGGCAGAGGAGACAGAGCCTGCCTTAATAATAGCCGTTGAATCAGGAGAACTTGAATTAAGTCTTAATGACTCTCTCTCTGAAATCCTAAACCAGTTCCATGATTATCTGAAAAAGTACACTCCTCTGAACAAGTATACCGCAATGCAGACGGTAAGAATTGCGGCCAATTTTATTATTGCAAGCATTGGAAGGCACACAATGGAAAATCTTAGTGGGTACATTATGACGCAACATCTCAAACAAGAAATTGCAAAGACAAATGCAAAGAGAGACCTGTGCACCCATTACGCTAAAGCGTTTTGGAATATATATGGACAATGGAAGTCTCAATGTTAGCTTTCAACTGTTTCCAGCAAAGCTAGGATTAGAATTCTAAAGCGTTATATCGTTGTCCCGTGAAGCGATGTGCAGGCATTGCCATAAACCTTAAAAGAAATTTTGCACAGTGTTACAAGGCTTTAACAAAGTAGGACAGAACTGCAGCTTTGGCCGCCTATGATAAAATCAAGAAAATAGGCAGGCTAATGGCTAAAGAGAATCCTCCACAAGAAAAGGGGATCACATCAATAAATAGAATGAAATAATGCTATAGGCGCTGCAAGTTTTGTGATAAAGAATTCAAGCACATAGATGTACACTTGATTAAAGTTCATCTACTGAAAAGAGGATCCAGGGAATTTAGAGAGACTGAGAGAATGTCCACTACTTAAGAAGGCAGAGGAGACAGAGCCTGCCTTAATAATAGCCGTTGAATCAGGAGAACTTGAATTAAGTCTTAATGACTCTCTCTCTGAAATGCTAAACCAGTTCCATGATTATCTGAAAAAGTACACTCCTCTGAACAAGTATACCGCAATGCAGACGGTAAGAATTGCGGCCAATTTTATTATTGCAAGCATTGGAAGGCACACAATGGAAAATCTTAGTGGGTACATTATGACGCAACATCTCAAACAAGAAATTGCAAAGACAAATGCAAAGAGAGACCTGTGCACCCATTACGCTAAAGCGTTTTGGAATATATATGGACAATGGAAGTCTCAATGTTAGCTTTCAACTGTTTCCAGCAAAACTAGGCTTAGAATTCTAAAGCGTTATATCGTTGTCCCGTGAAGCGATGTGCAGGCATTGCCATAAACCTTAAAAGAAATTTTGCACAGTGTTACAAGGCTTTAACAAAGTAGGACAGAACTGCAGCTTTGGCCGCCTATGATAAAATCAAGAAAATAGGCAGGCAATTGGCTTAAGAGAATCCTCCACCAGAAAAGGGGATCACATCAATAAATAGAATGAAATAATGCTATAGGCGCTGCAAGTTTTGTGATAAAGAATTCAAGCGCATAGATGTACACTTGATTAAAGTTCATCTACTGAAAAGAGGATCCAGGGAATTTAGAGACTCTGAGAGAATGTCCACTACTTAAGAAGGCAGAGGAGACAGAGCCTGCCTTAATAATAGCCGTTGAATCAGGAGAACTTGAATTAAGTCTTAATGACTCTCTCTCTGAAATGCTAAACCAGTTCCATGATTATCTGAAAAAGTACACTCCTCTGAACAAGTATACCGCAATGCAGACGGTAAGAATTGCGGCCAATTTTATTATTGCAAGCATTGGAAGGCACACAATGGAAAATCTTAGTGGGTACATTATGACGCAACATCTCAAACAAGAAATTGCAAAGACAAATGCAAAGAGAGACCTGTGCACCCATTACGCTAAAGCGTTTTGGAATATATATGGACAATGGAAGTCTCAATGTTAGCTTTCAACTGTTTCCAGCAAAGCTAGGCTTAGAATTCTAAAGCGTTATATCGTTGTCCCGTGAAGCGATGTGCAGGCATTGCCATAAACCTTAAAAGAAATTTTGCACAGTGTTACAAGGCTTTAACAAAGTAGGACAGAACTGCAGCTTTGACCGCCTATGATAAAATCAAGAAAATAGGCAGGCTAACGGCTAAAGAGAATCCTCCACCAGAAAAGGGGATCACATCAATAAATAGAATGAAATAATGCTATAGGCGGTGCAAATTTTGTGATAAAGAATTCAAGCGCATAGATGTACACTTGATTAAAGTTCATCTACTGAAAAGAGGATCCAGGGAATTTAGAGACTCTGAGAGAATGTCCACTACTTAAGAAGGCAGAGGAGACAGAGCCTGCCTTAATAATAGCCGTTGAATCAGGAGAACTTGAATTAAGTCTTAATGACTCTCTCTCTGAAATGCTAAACCAGTTCCATGATTATCTGAAAAAGTACACTCCTCTGAACAAGTATACCGCAATGCAGACGGTAAGAATTGCGGCCAATTTTATTATTGCAAGCATTGGAAGGCACACAATGGAAAATCTTAGTGGGTACATTATGACGCAACATCTCAAACAAGAAATTGCAAAGACAAATGCAAAGAGATCTGTGCACCCATTACGCTAAAGCGTTTTGGAATATATATGGACAATGGAAGTCTCAATGTTAGCTTTCAACTGTTTCCAGCAAAGCTAGGCTTAGAATTCTAAAGCGTTATATCGTTGTCCCGTGAAGCGATGTGCAGGCATTGCCATAAACCTTAAAAGAAATTTTGCACAGTGTTACAAGGCTTTAACAAAGTAGGACAGAACTGCAGCTTTGGCCGCCTATGATAAAATCAAGAAAATAGGCAGGCTAATGGCTAAAGAGAATCCTCCACCAGAAAAGGGGATCACATCAATACATAGAATGAAATAATGCTATAGGCGCTGCAAGTTTTGTGATAAAGAATTCAAGCGCATAGATGTACACTTGATTAAAGTTCATCTACTGAAAAGAGGATCCAGGGAATTTAGAGAGACTGAGAGAATGTCCACTACTTAAGAAGGCAGAGGAGACAGAGCCTGCCTTAATAATAGCCGTTGAATCAGGAGAACTTGAATTAAGTCTTAATGACTCTCTCTCTGAAATGCTAAACCAGTTCCATGATTATCTGAAAAAGTACACTCCTCTGAACAAGTATACCGCAATGCAGACGGTAAGAATTGCGGCCAATTTTATTATTGCAAGCATTGGAAGGCACACAATGGAAAATCTTAGTGGGTACATTATGACGCAACATCTCAAACAAGAAATTGCAAAGACAAATCCAAAGAGAGACCTGTGCACCCATTACGCTAAAGCGTTTTGGAATATATATGGACAATGGAAGTCTCAATGTTAGCTTTCAACTGTTTCCAGCAAAGCTAGGCTTAGAATTCTAAAGCGTTATATCGTTGTCCCGTGAAGCGATGTGCAGGCATTGCCATAAACCTTAAAAGAAATTTTGCACAGTGTTACAAGGCTTTAACAAAGTAGGACAGAACTGCAGCTTTGGCCGCCTATGATAAAATCAAGGAAATAGGCAGGCTAATGGCTAAAGAGAATCCTCCACCAGAAAAGGGGATCACATCAATAAATAGAATGAAATAATGCTATAGGCGCTGCAAGTTTTGTGATAAAGAATTCAAGCGCATAGATGTACACTTGATTAAAGTTCATCTACTGAAAAGAGGATCCAGGGAATTTAGAGACTCTGAGAGAATGTCCACTACTTAAGAAGGCAGAGGAGACAGAGCCTGCCTTAATAATAGCCGTTGAATCAGGAGAACTTGAATTAAGTCTTAATGACTCTCTCTCTGAAATCCTAAACCAGTTCCATGATTATCTGAAAAAGTACACTCCTCTGAACAAGTATACCGCAATGCAGACGGTAAGAATTGCGGCCAATTTTATTATTGCAAGCATTGGAAGGCACACAATGGAAAATCTTAGTGGGTACATTATGACGCAACATCTCAAACAAGAAATTGCAAAGACAAATGCAAAGAGAGACCTGTGCACCCATTACGCTAAAGCGTTTTGGAATATATATGGACAATGGAAGTCTCAATGTTAGCTTTCAACTGTTTCCAGCAAAGCTAGGATTAGAATTCTAAAGCGTTATATCGTTGTCCCGTGAAGCGATGTGCAGGCATTGCCATAAACCTTAAAAGAAATTTTGCACAGTGTTACAAGGCTTTAACAAAGTAGGACAGAACTGCAGCTTTGGCCGCCTATGATAAAATCAAGAAAATAGGCAGGCTAATGGCTAAAGAGAATCCTCCACAAGAAAAGGGGATCACATCAATAAATAGAATGAAATAATGCTATAGGCGCTGCAAGTTTTGTGATAAAGAATTCAAGCGCATAGATGTACACTTGATTAAAGTTCATCTACTGAAAAGAGGATCCAGGGAATTTAGAGAGACTGAGAGAATGTCCACTACTTAAGAAGGCAGAGGAGACAGAGCCTGCCTTAATAATAGCCGTTGAATCAGGAGAACTTGAATTAAGTCTTAATGACTCTCTCTCTGAAATGCTAAACCAGTTCCATGATTATCTGAAAAAGTACACTCCTCTGAACAAGTATACCGCAATGCAGACGGTAAGAATTGCGGCCAATTTTATTATTGCAAGCATTGGAAGGCACACAATGGAAAATCTTAGTGGGTACATTATGACGCAACATCTCAAACAAGAAATTGCAAAGACAAATGCAAAGAGAGACCTGTGCACCCATTACGCTAAAGCGTTTTGGAATATATATGGACAATGGAAGTCTCAATGTTAGCTTTCAACTGTTTCCAGCAAAACTAGGCTTAGAATTCTAAAGCGTTATATCGTTGTCCCGTGAAGCGATGTGCAGGCATTGCCATAAACCTTAAAAGAAATTTTGCACAGTGTTACAAGGCTTTAACAAAGTAGGACAGAACTGCAGCTTTGGCCGCCTATGATAAAATCAAGAAAATAGGCAGGCAATTGGCTTAAGAGAATCCTCCACCAGAAAAGGGGATCACATCAATAAATAGAATGAAATAATGCTATAGGCGCTGCAAGTTTTGTGATAAAGAATTCAAGCGCATAGATGTACACTTGATTAAAGTTCATCTACTGAAAAGAGGATCCAGGGAATTTAGAGACTCTGAGAGAATGTCCACTACTTAAGAAGGCAGAGGAGACAGAGCCTGCCTTAATAATAGCCGTTGAATCAGGAGAACTTGAATTAAGTCTTAATGACTCTCTCTCTGAAATGCTAAACCAGTTCCATGATTATCTGAAAAAGTACACTCCTCTGAACAAGTATACCGCAATGCAGACGGTAAGAATTGCGGCCAATTTTATTATTGCAAGCATTGGAAGGCACACAATGGAAAATCTTAGTGGGTACATTATGACGCAACATCTCAAACAAGAAATTGCAAAGACAAATGCAAAGAGAGACCTGTGCACCCATTACGCTAAAGCGTTTTGGAATATATATGGACAATGGAAGTCTCAATGTTAGCTTTCAACTGTTTCCAGCAAAGCTAGGCTTAGAATTCTAAAGCGTTATATCGTTGTCCCGTGAAGCGATGTGCAGGCATTGCCATAAACCTTAAAAGAAATTTTGCACAGTGTTACAAGGCTTTAACAAAGTAGGACAGAACTGCAGCTTTGGCCGCCTATGATAAAATCAAGAAAATAGGCAGGCTAACGGCTAAAGAGAATCCTCCACCAGAAAAGGGGATCACATCAATAAATAGAATGAAATAATGCTATAGGCGGTGCAAATTTTGTGATAAAGAATTCAAGCGCATAGATGTACACTTGATTAAAGTTCATCTACTGAAAAGAGGATCCAGGGAATTTAGAGACTCTGAGAGAATGTCCACTACTTAAGAAGGCAGAGGAGACAGAGCCTGCCTTAATAATAGCCGTTGAATCAGGAGAACTTGAATTAAGTCTTAATGACTCTCTCTCTGAAATGCTAAACCAGTTCCATGATTATCTGAAAAAGTACACTCCTCTGAACAAGTATACCGCAATGCAGACGGTAAGAATTGCGGCCAATTTTATTATTGCAAGCATTGGAAGGCACACAATGGAAAATCTTAGTGGGTACATTATGACGCAACATCTCAAACAAGAAATTGCAAAGACAAATGCAAAGAGATCTGTGCACCCATTACGCTAAAGCGTTTTGGAATATATATGGACAATGGAAGTCTCAATGTTAGCTTTCAACTGTTTCCAGCAAAGCTAGGCTTAGAATTCTAAAGCGTTATATCGTTGTCCCGTGAAGCGATGTGCAGGCATTTCCATATACCTTAAAAGAAATTTTGCACAGTGTTACAAGGCTTTAACAAAGTAGGACAGAACTGCAGTTTTGGCCGCCTATGATAAAATCAAGAAAATAGGCAGGCTAGTGGCTAAAGAGAATCCTCCACCAGAAAAGGGGATCACATCAATAAATAGAATGAAATAATGCTATAGGCGCCGCAAGTTTTGTGATAAAGAATTCAAGCGCATAGATGTACACTTGATTAAAGTTCATCTACTGAAAAGAGGATCCAGGGAATTTAGAGAGACTGAGAGAATGTCCACTACTTAAGAAGGCAGAGGAGACAGAGCCTGCCTTAATAATAGCCGTTGAATCAGGAGAATTTGAATTAAGTCTTAATGACTCTCTCTCTGAAATGCTAAACCAGTTCCATGATTATCTGAAAAAGTACACTCCTCTGAACAAGTATACCGCAATGCAGACGGTAAGAATTGCGGCCAATTTTATTATTGCAAGCATTGGAAGGCACACAATGGAAAATCTTAGTGGGTACATTATGACGCAACATCTCAAACAAGAAATTGCAAAGACAAATGCAAAGAGAGACCTGTGCACCCATTACGCTAAAGCGTTTTGGAATATATATGGACAATGGAAGTCTCAATGTTAGCTTTCAACTGTTTCCAGCAAAGCTAGGCTTAGAATTCTAAAGCGTTATATCGTTGTCCCGTGAAGCGATGTGCAGGCATTGCCATAAACCTTAAAAGAAATTTTGCACAGTGTTACAAGGCTTTAACAAAGTAGGACAGAACTGCAGCTTTGGCCGCCTATGATAAAATCAAGAAAATAGGCAGGCTAATGGCTAAAGAGAATCCTCCACCAGAAAAGGGGATCACATCAATAAATAGAATGAAATAATGCTATAGGCGCCGCAAGTTTTGTGATAAAGAATTCAAGCGCATAGATGTACACTTGATTAAAGTTCATCTACTGAAAAGAGGATCCAGGGAATTTAGAGACTCTGAGAGAATGTCCACTACTTAAGAAGGCAGAGGAGACAGAGCCTGCCTTAATAATAGCCGTTGAATCAGGAGAACTTGAATTAAGTCTTAATGACTCTCTCTCTGAAATGCTAAACCAGTTCCATGATTATCTGAAAAAGTACACTCCTCTGAACAAGTATACCGCAATGCAGACGGTAAGAATTGCGGCCAATTTTATTATTGCAAGCATTGGAAGGCACACAATGGAAAATCTTAGTGGGTACATTATGACGCAACATCTCAAACAAGAAATTGCAAAGACAAATGCAAAGAGATCTGTGCACCCATTACGCTAAAGCGTTTTGGAATATATATGGACAATGGAAGTCTCAATGTTAGCTTTCAACTGTTTCCAGCAAAGCTAGGCTTAGAATTCTAAAGCGTTATATCGTTGTCCCGTGAAGCGATGTGCAGGCATTTCCATATACCTTAAAAGAAATTTTGCACAGTGTTACAAGGCTTTAACAAAGTAGGACAGAACTGCAGTTTTGGCCGCCTATGATAAAATCAAGAAAATAGGCAGGCTAATGGCTAAAGAGAATCCTCCACCAGAAAAGGGGATCACATCAATAAATAGAATGAAATAATGCTATAGGCGCCGCAAGTTTTGTGATAAAGAATTCAAGCGCATAGATGTACACTTGATTAAAGTTCATCTACTGAAAAGAGGATCCAGGGAATTTAGAGAGACTGAGAGAATGTCCACTACTTAAGAAGGCAGAGGAGACAGAGCCTGCCTTAATAATAGCCGTTGAATCAGGAGAATTTGAATTAAGTCTTAATGACTCTCTCTCTGAAATGCTAAACCAGTTCCATGATTATCTGAAAAAGTACACTCCTCTGAACAAGTATACCGCAATGCAGACGGTAAGAATTGCGGCCAATTTTATTATTGCAAGCATTGGAAGGCACACAATGGAAAATCTTAGTGGGTACATTATGACGCAACATCTCAAACAAGAAATTGCAAAGACAAATGCAAAGAGAGACCTGTGCACCCATTACGCTAAAGCGTTTTGGAATATATATGGACAATGGAAGTCTCAATGTTAGCTTTCAACTGTTTCCAGCAAAGCTAGGCTTAGAATTCTAAAGCGTTATATCGTTGTCCCGTGAAGCGATGTGCAGGCATTGCCATAAACCTTAAAAGAAATTTTGCACAGTGTTACAAGGCTTTAACAAAGTAGGACAGAACTGCAGCTTTGGCCGCCTATGATAAAATCAAGAAAATAGGCAGGCTAATGGCTAAAGAGAATCCTCCACCAGAAAAGGGGATCACATCAATAAATAGAATGAAATAATGCTATAGGCGCTGCAAGTTTTGTGATAAAGAATTCAAGCGCATAGATGTACACTTGATTAAAGTTCATCTACTGAAAAGAGGATCCAGGGAATTTAGAGAGACTGAGAGAATGTCCACTACTTAAGAAGGCAGAGGAGACAGAGCCTGCCTTAATAATAGCCGTTGAATCAGGAGAACTTGAATTAAGTCTTAATGACTCTCTCTCTGAAATGCTAAACCAGTTCCATGATTATCTGAAAAAGTACACTCCTCTGAACAAGTATACCGCAATGCAGACGGTAAGAATTGCGGCCAATTTTATTATTGCAAGCATTGGAAGGCACACAATGGAAAATCTTAGTGGGTACATTATGACGCAACATCTCAAACAAGAAATTGCAAAGACAAATGCAAAGAGAGACCTGTGCACCCATTACGCTAAAGCGTTTTGGAATATATATGGACAATGGAAGTCTCAATGTTAGCTTTCAACTGTTTCCAGCAAAGCTAGGCTTAGAATTCTAAAGCGTTATATCGTTGTCCCGTGAAGCGATGTGCAGGCATTGCCATAAACCTTAAAAGAAATTTTGCACAGTGTTACAAGGCTTTAACAAAGTAGGACAGAACTGCAGCTTTGGCCGCCTATGATAAAATCAAGGAAATAGGCAGGCTAATGGCTAAAGAGAATCCTCCACCAGAAAAGGGGATCACATCAATAAATAGAATGAAATAATGCTATAGGCGCTGCAAGTTTTGTGATAAAGAATTCAAGCGCATAGATGTACACTTGATTAAAGTTCATCTACTGAAAAGAGGATCCAGGGAATTTAGAGACTCTGAGAGAATGTCCACTACTTAAGAAGGCAGAGGAGACAGAGCCTGCCTTAATAATAGCCGTTGAATCAGGATAACTTGAATTAAGTCTTAATGACTCTCTCTCTGAAATGCTAAACCAGTTCCATGATTATCTGAAAAAGTACACTCCTCTGAACAAGTATACCGCAATGCAGACGGTAAGAATTGCGGCCAATTTTATTATTGCAAGCATTGGAAGGCACACAATGGAAAATCTTAGTGGGTACATTATGACGCAACATCTCAAACAAGAAATTGCAAAGACAAATGCAAAGAGAGACCTGTGCACCCATTACGCTAAAGCGTTTTGGAATATATATGGACAATGGAAGTCTCAATGTTAGCTTTCAACTGTTTCCAGCAAAGCTAGGATTAGAATTCTAAAGCGTTATATCGTTGTCCCGTGAAGCGATGTGCAGGCATTGCCATAAACCTTAAAAGAAATTTTGCACAGTGTTACAAGGCTTTAACAAAGTAGGACAGAACTGCAGCTTTGGCCGCCTATGATAAAATCAAGAAAATAGGCAGGCTAATGGCTAAAGAGAATCCTCCACCAGAAAAGGGGATCACATCAATACATAGAATGAAATAATGCTATAGGCGCTGCAAGTTTTGTGATAAAGAATTCAAGCGCATAGATGTACACTTGATTAAAGTTCATCTACTGAAAAGAGGATCCAGGGAATTTAGAGAGACTGAGAGAATGTCCACTACTTAAGAAGGCAGAGGAGACAGAGCCTGCCTTAATAATAGCCGTTGAATCAGGAGAACTTGAATTAAGTCTTAATGACTCTCTCTCTGAAATGCTAAACCAGTTCCATGATTATCTGATAAGTACACTCCTCTGAACAAGTATACCGCAATGCAGACGGTAAGAATTGCGGCCAATTTTATTATTGCAAGCATTGGAAGGCACACAATGGAAAATCTTAGTGGGTACATTATGACGCAACATCTCAAA
Source organism: Cancer borealis (assembly GCA_036785275.1). Taxonomy (NCBI): domain Eukaryota; kingdom Metazoa; phylum Arthropoda; class Malacostraca; order Decapoda; family Cancridae; genus Cancer; species Cancer borealis. The sequence continues at coordinate 104,891 of JAXIVD010000007.1, forward strand.
CAAGAAATTGCAAAGACAAATCCAAAGAGAGACCTGTGCACCCATTACGCTAAAGCGTTTTGGAATATATATGGACAATGGAAGTCTCAATGTTAGCTTTCAACTGTTTCCAGCAAAGCTAGGCTTAGAATTCTAAAGCGTTATATCGTTGTCCCGTGAAGCGATGTGCAGGCATTGCCATAAACCTTAAAAGAAATTTTGCACAGTGTTACAAGGCTTTAACAAAGTAGGACAGAACTGCAGCTTTGGCCGCCTATGATAAAATCAAGGAAATAGGCAGGCTAATGGCTAAAGAGAATCCTCCACCAGAAAAGGGGATCACATCAATAAATAGAATGAAATAATGCTATAGGCGCTGCAAGTTTTGTGATAAAGAATTCAAGCGCATAGATGTACACTTGATTAAAGTTCATCTACTGAAAAGAGGATCCAGGGAATTTAGAGACTCTGAGAGAATGTCCACTACTTAAGAAGGCAGAGGAGACAGAGCCTGCCTTAATAATAGCCGTTGAATCAGGAGAACTTGAATTAAGTCTTAATGACTCTCTCTCTGAAATCCTAAACCAGTTCCATGATTATCTGAAAAAGTACACTCCTCTGAACAAGTATACCGCAATGCAGACGGTAAGAATTGCGGCCAATTTTATTATTGCAAGCATTGGAAGGCACACAATGGAAAATCTTAGTGGGTACATTATGACGCAACATCTCAAACAAGAAATTGCAAAGACAAATGCAAAGAGAGACCTGTGCACCCATTACGCTAAAGCGTTTTGGAATATATATGGACAATGGAAGTCTCAATGTTAGCTTTCAACTGTTTCCAGCAAAGCTAGGATTAGAATTCTAAAGCGTTATATCGTTGTCCCGTGAAGCGATGTGCAGGCATTGCCATAAACCTTAAAAGAAATTTTGCACAGTGTTACAAGGCTTTAACAAAGTAGGACAGAACTGCAGCTTTGGCCGCCTATGATAAAATCAAGAAAATAGGCAGGCTAATGGCTAAAGAGAATCCTCCACAAGAAAAGGGGATCACATCAATAAATAGAATGAAATAATGCTATAGGCGCTGCAAGTTTTGTGATAAAGAATTCAAGCGCATAGATGTACACTTGATTAAAGTTCATCTACTGAAAAGAGGATCCAGGGAATTTAGAGAGACTGAGAGAATGTCCACTACTTAAGAAGGCAGAGGAGACAGAGCCTGCCTTAATAATAGCCGTTGAATCAGGAGAACTTGAATTAAGTCTTAATGACTCTCTCTCTGAAATCCTAAACCAGTTCCATGATTATCTGAAAAAGTACACTCCTCTGAACAAGTATACCGCAATGCAGACGGTAAGAATTGCGGCCAATTTTATTATTGCAAGCATTGGAAGGCACACAATGGAAAATCTTAGTGGGTACATTATGACGCAACATCTCAAACAAGAAATTGCAAAGACAAATGCAAAGAGAGACCTGTGCACCCATTACGCTAAAGCGTTTTGGAATATATATGGACAATGGAAGTCTCAATGTTAGCTTTCAACTGTTTCCAGCAAAGCTAGGATTAGAATTCTAAAGCGTTATATCGTTGTCCCGTGAAGCGATGTGCAGGCATTGCCATAAACCTTAAAAGAAATTTTGCACAGTGTTACAAGGCTTTAACAAAGTAGGACAGAACTGCAGCTTTGGCCGCCTATGATAAAATCAAGAAAATAGGCAGGCTAATGGCTAAAGAGAATCCTCCACAAGAAAAGGGGATCACATCAATAAATAGAATGAAATAATGCTATAGGCGCTGCAAGTTTTGTGATAAAGAATTCAAGCGCATAGATGTACACTTGATTAAAGTTCATCTACTGAAAAGAGGATCCAGGGAATTTAGAGAGACTGAGAGAATGTCCACTACTTAAGAAGGCAGAGGAGACAGAGCCTGCCTTAATAATAGCCGTTGAATCAGGAGAACTTGAATTAAGTCTTAATGACTCTCTCTCTGAAATGCTAAACCAGTTCCATGATTATCTGAAAAAGTACACTCCTCTGAACAAGTATACCGCAATGCAGACGGTAAGAATTGCGGCCAATTTTATTATTGCAAGCATTGGAAGGCACACAATGGAAAATCTTAGTGGGTACATTATGACGCAACATCTCAAACAAGAAATTGCAAAGACAAATGCAAAGAGAGACCTGTGCACCCATTACGCTAAAGCGTTTTGGAATATATATGGACAATGGAAGTCTCAATGTTAGCTTTCAACTGTTTCCAGCAAAACTAGGCTTAGAATTCTAAAGCGTTATATCGTTGTCCCGTGAAGCGATGTGCAGGCATTGCCATAAACCTTAAAAGAAATTTTGCACAGTGTTACAAGGCTTTAACAAAGTAGGACAGAACTGCAGCTTTGGCCGCCTATGATAAAATCAAGAAAATAGGCAGGCAATTGGCTTAAGAGAATCCTCCACCAGAAAAGGGGATCACATCAATAAATAGAATGAAATAATGCTATAGGCGCTGCAAGTTTTGTGATAAAGAATTCAAGCGCATAGATGTACACTTGATTAAAGTTCATCTACTGAAAAGAGGATCCAGGGAATTTAGAGACTCTGAGAGAATGTCCACTACTTAAGAAGGCAGAGGAGACAGAGCCTGCCTTAATAATAGCCGTTGAATCAGGAGAACTTGAATTAAGTCTTAATGACTCTCTCTCTGAAATGCTAAACCAGTTCCATGATTATCTGAAAAAGTACACTCCTCTGAACAAGTATACCGCAATGCAGACGGTAAGAATTGCGGCCAATTTTATTATTGCAAGCATTGGAAGGCACACAATGGAAAATCTTAGTGGGTACATTATGACGCAACATCTCAAACAAGAAATTGCAAAGACAAATGCAAAGAGAGACCTGTGCACCCATTACGCTAAAGCGTTTTGGAATATATATGGACAATGGAAGTCTCAATGTTAGCTTTCAACTGTTTCCAGCAAAGCTAGGCTTAGAATTCTAAAGCGTTATATCGTTGTCCCGTGAAGCGATGTGCAGGCATTGCCATAAACCTTAAAAGAAATTTTGCACAGTGTTACAAGGCTTTAACAAAGTAGGACAGAACTGCAGCTTTGGCCGCCTATGATAAAATCAAGAAAATAGGCAGGCTAACGGCTAAAGAGAATCCTCCACCAGAAAAGGGGATCACATCAATAAATAGAATGAAATAATGCTATAGGCGGTGCAAATTTTGTGATAAAGAATTCAAGCGCATAGATGTACACTTGATTAAAGTTCATCTACTGAAAAGAGGATCCAGGGAATTTAGAGACTCTGAGAGAATGTCCACTACTTAAGAAGGCAGAGGAGACAGAGCCTGCCTTAATAATAGCCGTTGAATCAGGAGAACTTGAATTAAGTCTTAATGACTCTCTCTCTGAAATGCTAAACCAGTTCCATGATTATCTGAAAAAGTACACTCCTCTGAACAAGTATACCGCAATGCAGACGGTAAGAATTGCGGCCAATTTTATTATTGCAAGCATTGGAAGGCACACAATGGAAAATCTTAGTGGGTACATTATGACGCAACATCTCAAACAAGAAATTGCAAAGACAAATGCAAAGAGATCTGTGCACCCATTACGCTAAAGCGTTTTGGAATATATATGGACAATGGAAGTCTCAATGTTAGCTTTCAACTGTTTCCAGCAAAGCTAGGCTTAGAATTCTAAAGCGTTATATCGTTGTCCCGTGAAGCGATGTGCAGGCATTTCCATATACCTTAAAAGAAATTTTGCACAGTGTTACAAGGCTTTAACAAAGTAGGACAGAACTGCAGTTTTGGCCGCCTATGATAAAATCAAGAAAATAGGCAGGCTAGTGGCTAAAGAGAATCCTCCACCAGAAAAGGGGATCACATCAATAAATAGAATGAAATAATGCTATAGGCGCCGCAAGTTTTGTGATAAAGAATTCAAGCGCATAGATGTACACTTGATTAAAGTTCATCTACTGAAAAGAGGATCCAGGGAATTTAGAGAGACTGAGAGAATGTCCACTACTTAAGAAGGCAGAGGAGACAGAGCCTGCCTTAATAATAGCCGTTGAATCAGGAGAATTTGAATTAAGTCTTAATGACTCTCTCTCTGAAATGCTAAACCAGTTCCATGATTATCTGAAAAAGTACACTCCTCTGAACAAGTATACCGCAATGCAGACGGTAAGAATTGCGGCCAATTTTATTATTGCAAGCATTGGAAGGCACACAATGGAAAATCTTAGTGGGTACATTATGACGCAACATCTCAAACAAGAAATTGCAAAGACAAATGCAAAGAGAGACCTGTGCACCCATTACGCTAAAGCGTTTTGGAATATATATGGACAATGGAAGTCTCAATGTTAGCTTTCAACTGTTTCCAGCAAAGCTAGGCTTAGAATTCTAAAGCGTTATATCGTTGTCCCGTGAAGCGATGTGCAGGCATTGCCATAAACCTTAAAAGAAATTTTGCACAGTGTTACAAGGCTTTAACAAAGTAGGACAGAACTGCAGCTTTGGCCGCCTATGATAAAATCAAGAAAATAGGCAGGCTAATGGCTAAAGAGAATCCTCCACCAGAAAAGGGGATCACATCAATAAATAGAATGAAATAATGCTATAGGCGCCGCAAGTTTTGTGATAAAGAATTCAAGCGCATAGATGTACACTTGATTAAAGTTCATCTACTGAAAAGAGGATCCAGGGAATTTAGAGACTCTGAGAGAATGTCCACTACTTAAGAAGGCAGAGGAGACAGAGCCTGCCTTAATAATAGCCGTTGAATCAGGAGAACTTGAATTAAGTCTTAATGACTCTCTCTCTGAAATGCTAAACCAGTTCCATGATTATCTGAAAAAGTACACTCCTCTGAACAAGTATACCGCAATGCAGACGGTAAGAATTGCGGCCAATTTTATTATTGCAAGCATTGGAAGGCACACAATGGAAAATCTTAGTGGGTACATTATGACGCAACATCTCAAACAAGAAATTGCAAAGACAAATGCAAAGAGATCTGTGCACCCATTACGCTAAAGCGTTTTGGAATATATATGGACAATGGAAGTCTCAATGTTAGCTTTCAACTGTTTCCAGCAAAGCTAGGCTTAGAATTCTAAAGCGTTATATCGTTGTCCCGTGAAGCGATGTGCAGGCATTTCCATATACCTTAAAAGAAATTTTGCACAGTGTTACAAGGCTTTAACAAAGTAGGACAGAACTGCAGTTTTGGCCGCCTATGATAAAATCAAGAAAATAGGCAGGCTAATGGCTAAAGAGAATCCTCCACCAGAAAAGGGGATCACATCAATAAATAGAATGAAATAATGCTATAGGCGCCGCAAGTTTTGTGATAAAGAATTCAAGCGCATAGATGTACACTTGATTAAAGTTCATCTACTGAAAAGAGGATCCAGGGAATTTAGAGAGACTGAGAGAATGTCCACTACTTAAGAAGGCAGAGGAGACAGAGCCTGCCTTAATAATAGCCGTTGAATCAGGAGAATTTGAATTAAGTCTTAATGACTCTCTCTCTGAAATGCTAAACCAGTTCCATGATTATCTGAAAAAGTACACTCCTCTGAACAAGTATACCGCAATGCAGACGGTAAGAATTGCGGCCAATTTTATTATTGCAAGCATTGGAAGGCACACAATGGAAAATCTTAGTGGGTACATTAGGACGCAACATCTCAAACAAGAAATTGCAAAGACAAATGCAAAGAGAGACCTGTGCACCCATTACGCTAAAGCGTTTTGGAATATATATGGACAATGGAAGTCTCAATGTTAGCTTTCAACTGTTTCCAGCAAAGCTAGGCTTAGAATTCTAAAGCGTTATATCGTTGTCCCGTGAAGCGATGTGCAGGCATTGCCATAAACCTTAAAAGAAATTTTGCACAGTGTTACAAGGCTTTAACAAAGTAGGACAGAACTGCAGCTTTGGCCGCCTATGATAAAATCAAGAAAATAGGCAGGCTAATGGCTAAAGAGAATCCTCCACCAGAAAAGGGGATCACATCAATAAATAGAATGAAATAATGCTATAGGCGCTGCAAGTTTTGTGATAAAGAATTCAAGCGCATAGATGTACACTTGATTAAAGTTCATCTACTGAAAAGAGGATCCAGGGAATTTAGAGAGACTGAGAGAATGTCCACTACTTAAGAAGGCAGAGGAGACAGAGCCTGCCTTAATAATAGCCGTTGAATCAGGAGAACTTGAATTAAGTCTTAATGACTCTCTCTCTGAAATGCTAAACCAGTTCCATGATTATCTGAAAAAGTACACTCCTCTGAACAAGTATACCGCAATGCAGACGGTAAGAATTGCGGCCAATTTTATTATTGCAAGCATTGGAAGGCACACAATGGAAAATCTTAGTGGGTACATTATGACGCAACATCTCAAACAAGAAATTGCAAAGACAAATGCAAAGAGAGACCTGTGCACCCATTACGCTAAAGCGTTTTGGAATATATATGGACAATGGAAGTCTCAATGTTAGCTTTCAACTGTTTCCAGCAAAGCTAGGCTTAGAATTCTAAAGCGTTATATCGTTGTCCCGTGAAGCGATGTGCAGGCATTGCCATAAACCTTAAAAGAAATTTTGCACAGTGTTACAAGGCTTTAACAAAGTAGGACAGAACTGCAGCTTTGGCCGCCTATGATAAAATCAAGGAAATAGGCAGGCTAATGGCTAAAGAGAATCCTCCACCAGAAAAGGGGATCACATCAATAAATAGAATGAAATAATGCTATAGGCGCTGCAAGTTTTGTGATAAAGAATTCAAGCGCATAGATGTACACTTGATTAAAGTTCATCTACTGAAAAGAGGATCCAGGGAATTTAGAGACTCTGAGAGAATGTCCACTACTTAAGAAGGCAGAGGAGACAGAGCCTGCCTTAATAATAGCCGTTGAATCAGGATAACTTGAATTAAGTCTTAATGACTCTCTCTCTGAAATGCTAAACCAGTTCCATGATTATCTGAAAAAGTACACTCCTCTGAACAAGTATACCGCAATGCAGACGGTAAGAATTGCGGCCAATTTTATTATTGCAAGCATTGGAAGGCACACAATGGAAAATCTTAGTGGGTACATTATGACGCAACATCTCAAACAAGAAATTGCAAAGACAAATGCAAAGAGAGACCTGTGCACCCATTACGCTAAAGCGTTTTGGAATATATATGGACAATGGAAGTCTCAATGTTAGCTTTCAACTGTTTCCAGCAAAGCTAGGATTAGAATTCTAAAGCGTTATATCGTTGTCCCGTGAAGCGATGTGCAGGCATTGCCATAAACCTTAAAAGAAATTTTGCACAGTGTTACAAGGCTTTAACAAAGTAGGACAGAACTGCAGCTTTGGCCGCCTATGATAAAATCAAGAAAATAGGCAGGCTAATGGCTAAAGAGAATCCTCCACCAGAAAAGGGGATCACATCAATACATAGAATGAAATAATGCTATAGGCGCTGCAAGTTTTGTGATAAAGAATTCAAGCGCATAGATGTACACTTGATTAAAGTTCATCTACTGAAAAGAGGATCCAGGGAATTTAGAGAGACTGAGAGAATGTCCACTACTTAAGAAGGCAGAGGAGACAGAGCCTGCCTTAATAATAGCCGTTGAATCAGGAGAACTTGAATTAAGTCTTAATGACTCTCTCTCTGAAATGCTAAACCAGTTCCATGATTATCTGATAAGTACACTCCTCTGAACAAGTATACCGCAATGCAGACGGTAAGAATTGCGGCCAATTTTATTATTGCAAGCATTGGAAGGCACACAATGGAAAATCTTAGTGGGTACATTATGACGCAACATCTCAAACAAGAAATTGCAAAGACAAATCCAAAGAGAGACCTGTGCACCCATTACGCTAAAGCGTTTTGGAATATATATGGACAATGGAAGTCTCAATGTTAGCTTTCAACTGTTTCCAGCAAAGCTAGGCTTAGAATTCTAAAGCGTTATATCGTTGTCCCGTGAAGCGATGTGCAGGCATTGCCATAAACCTTAAAAGAAATTTTGCACAGTGTTACAAGGCTTTAACAAAGTAGGACAGAACTGCAGCTTTGGCCGCCTATGATAAAATCAAGGAAATAGGCAGGCTAATGGCTAAAGAGAATCCTCCACCAGAAAAGGGGATCACATCAATAAATAGAATGAAATAATGCTATAGGCGCTGCAAGTTTTGTGATAAAGAATTCAAGCGCATAGATGTACACTTGATTAAAGTTCATCTACTGAAAAGAGGATCCAGGGAATTTAGAGACTCTGAGAGAATGTCCACTACTTAAGAAGGCAGAGGAGACAGAGCCTGCCTTAATAATAGCCGTTGAATCAGGAGAACTTGAATTAAGTCTTAATGACTCTCTCTCTGAAATCCTAAACCAGTTCCATGATTATCTGAAAAAGTACACTCCTCTGAACAAGTATACCGCAATGCAGACGGTAAGAATTGCGGCCAATTTTATTATTGCAAGCATTGGAAGGCACACAATGGAAAATCTTAGTGGGTACATTATGACGCAACATCTCAAACAAGAAATTGCAAAGACAAATGCAAAGAGAGACCTGTGCACCCATTACGCTAAAGCGTTTTGGAATATATATGGACAATGGAAGTCTCAATGTTAGCTTTCAACTGTTTCCAGCAAAGCTAGGATTAGAATTCTAAAGCGTTATATCGTTGTCCCGTGAAGCGATGTGCAGGCATTGCCATAAACCTTAAAAGAAATTTTGCACAGTGTTACAAGGCTTTAACAAAGTAGGACAGAACTGCAGCTTTGGCCGCCTATGATAAAATCAAGAAAATAGGCAGGCTAATGGCTAAAGAGAATCCTCCACAAGAAAAGGGGATCACATCAATAAATAGAATGAAATAATGCTATAGGCGCTGCAAGTTTTGTGATAAAGAATTCAAGCGCATAGATGTACACTTGATTAAAGTTCATCTACTGAAAAGAGGATCCAGGGAATTTAGAGAGACTGAGAGAATGTCCACTACTTAAGAAGGCAGAGGAGACAGAGCCTGCCTTAATAATAGCCGTTGAATCAGGAGAACTTGAATTAAGTCTTAATGACTCTCTCTCTGAAATGCTAAACCAGTTCCATGATTATCTGAAAAAGTACACTCCTCTGAACAAGTATACCGCAATGCAGACGGTAAGAATTGCGGCCAATTTTATTATTGCAAGCATTGGAAGGCACACAATGGAAAATCTTAGTGGGTACATTATGACGCAACATCTCAAACAAGAAATTGCAAAGACAAATGCAAAGAGAGACCTGTGCACCCATTACGCTAAAGCGTTTTGGAATATATATGGACAATGGAAGTCTCAATGTTAGCTTTCAACTGTTTCCAGCAAAACTAGGCTTAGAATTCTAAAGCGTTATATCGTTGTCCCGTGAAGCGATGTGCAGGCATTGCCATAAACCTTAAAAGAAATTTTGCACAGTGTTACAAGGCTTTAACAAAGTAGGACAGAACTGCAGCTTTGGCCGCCTATGATAAAATCAAGAAAATAGGCAGGCAATTGGCTTAAGAGAATCCTCCACCAGAAAAGGGGATCACATCAATAAATAGAATGAAATAATGCTATAGGCGCTGCAAGTTTTGTGATAAAGAATTCAAGCGCATAGATGTACACTTGATTAAAGTTCATCTACTGAAAAGAGGATCCAGGGAATTTAGAGACTCTGAGAGAATGTCCACTACTTAAGAAGGCAGAGGAGACAGAGCCTGCCTTAATAATAGCCGTTGAATCAGGAGAACTTGAATTAAGTCTTAATGACTCTCTCTCTGAAATGCTAAACCAGTTCCATGATTATCTGAAAAAGTACACTCCTCTGAACAAGTATACCGCAATGCAGACGGTAAGAATTGCGGCCAATTTTATTATTGCAAGCATTGGAAGGCACACAATGGAAAATCTTAGTGGGTACATTATGACGCAACATCTCAAACAAGAAATTGCAAAGACAAATGCAAAGAGAGACCTGTGCACCCATTACGCTAAAGCGTTTTGGAATATATATGGACAATGGAAGTCTCAATGTTAGCTTTCAACTGTTTCCAGCAAAGCTAGGCTTAGAATTCTAAAGCGTTATATCGTTGTCCCGTGAAGCGATGTGCAGGCATTGCCATAAACCTTAAAAGAAATTTTGCACAGTGTTACAAGGCTTTAACAAAGTAGGACAGAACTGCAGCTTTGGCCGCCTATGATAAAATCAAGAAAATAGGCAGGCTAACGGCTAAAGAGAATCCTCCACCAGAAAAGGGGATCACATCAATAAATAGAATGAAATAATGCTATAGGCGGTGCAAATTTTGTGATAAAGAATTCAAGCGCATAGATGTACACTTGATTAAAGTTCATCTACTGAAAAGAGGATCCAGGGAATTTAGAGACTCTGAGAGAATGTCCACTACTTAAGAAGGCAGAGGAGACAGAGCCTGCCTTAATAATAGCCGTTGAATCAGGAGAACTTGAATTAAGTCTTAATGACTCTCTCTCTGAAATGCTAAACCAGTTCCATGATTATCTGAAAAAGTACACTCCTCTGAACAAGTATACCGCAATGCAGACGGTAAGAATTGCGGCCAATTTTATTATTGCAAGCATTGGAAGGCACACAATGGAAAATCTTAGTGGGTACATTATGACGCAACATCTCAAACAAGAAATTGCAAAGACAAATGCAAAGAGATCTGTGCACCCATTACGCTAAAGCGTTTTGGAATATATATGGACAATGGAAGTCTCAATGTTAGCTTTCAACTGTTTCCAGCAAAGCTAGGCTTAGAATTCTAAAGCGTTATATCGTTGTCCCGTGAAGCGATGTGCAGGCATTTCCATATACCTTAAAAGAAATTTTGCACAGTGTTACAAGGCTTTAACAAAGTAGGACAGAACTGCAGTTTTGGCCGCCTATGATAAAATCAAGAAAATAGGCAGGCTAATGGCTAAAGAGAATCCTCCACCAGAAAAGGGGATCACATCAATAAATAGAATGAAATAATGCTATAGGCGCCGCAAGTTTTGTGATAAAGAATTCAAGCGCATAGATGTACACTTGATTAAAGTTCATCTACTGAAAAGAGGATCCAGGGAATTTAGAGAGACTGAGAGAATGTCCACTACTTAAGAAGGCAGAGGAGACAGAGCCTGCCTTAATAATAGCCGTTGAATCAGGAGAATTTGAATTAAGTCTTAATGACTCTCTCTCTGAAATGCTAAACCAGTTCCATGATTATCTGAAAAAGTACACTCCTCTGAACAAGTATACCGCAATGCAGACGGTAAGAATTGCGGCCAATTTTATTATTGCAAGCATTGGAAGGCACACAATGGAAAATCTTAGTGGGTACATTATGACGCAACATCTCAAACAAGAAATTGCAAAGACAAATGCAAAGAGAGACCTGTGCACCCATTACGCTAAAGCGTTTTGGAATATATATGGACAATGGAAGTCTCAATGTTAGCTTTCAACTGTTTCCAGCAAAGCTAGGCTTAGAATTCTAAAGCGTTATATCGTTGTCCCGTGAAGCGATGTGCAGGCATTGCCATAAACCTTAAAAGAAATTTTGCACAGTGTTACAAGGCTTTAACAAAGTAGGACAGAACTGCAGCTTTGGCCGCCTATGATAAAATCAAGAAAATAGGCAGGCTAATGGCTAAAGAGAATCCTCCACCAGAAAAGGGGATCACATCAATAAATAGAATGAAATAATGCTATAGGCGCTGCAAGTTTTGTGATAAAGAATTCAAGCGCATAGATGTACACTTGATTAAAGTTCATCTACTGAAAAGAGGATCCAGGGAATTTAGAGAGACTGAGAGAATGTCCACTACTTAAGAAGGCAGAGGAGACAGAGCCTGCCTTAATAATAGCCGTTGAATCAGGAGAACTTGAATTAAGTCTTAATGACTCTCTCTCTGAAATGCTAAACCAGTTCCATGATTATCTGAAAAAGTACACTCCTCTGAACAAGTATACCGCAATGCAGACGGTAAGAATTGCGGCCAATTTTATTATTGCAAGCATTGGAAGGCACACAATGGAAAATCTTAGTGGGTACATTATGACGCAACATCTCAAACAAGAAATTGCAAAGACAAATGCAAAGAGAGACCTGTGCACCCATTACGCTAAAGCGTTTTGGAATATATATGGACAATGGAAGTCTCAATGTTAGCTTTCAACTGTTTCCAGCAAAGCTAGGCTTAGAATTCTAAAGCGTTATATCGTTGTCCCGTGAAGCGATGTGCAGGCATTGCCATAAACCTTAAAAGAAATTTTGCACAGTGTTACAAGGCTTTAACAAAGTAGGACAGAACTGCAGCTTTGGCCGCCTATGATAAAATCAAGAAAATAGGCAGGGTAATGGCTAAAGAGAATCCTCCACCAGAAAAGGGGATCACATCAATAAATAAAATGAAATAATGCTATAGGCGCTGCAAGTTTTGTGATAAAGAATTCAAGCGCATAGATGTACACTTGATTAAAGTTCATCTACTGAAAAGAGGATCCAGGGAATTTAGAGAGACTGAGAGAATGTCCACTACTTAAGAAGGCAGAGGAGACAGAGCCTGCCTTAATAATAGCCGTTGAATCAGGAGAACTTGAATTAAGTCTTAATGACTCTCTCTCTGAAATGCTAAACCAGTTCCATGATTATCTGAAAAAGTACACTCCTCTGAACAAGTATACCGCAATGCAGACGGTAAGAATTGCGGCCAATTTTATTATTGCAAGCATTGGAAGGCACACAATGAAAAATCTTAGTGGGTACATTATGACGCAACATCTCAAACAAGAAATTGCAAAGACAAATGCAAAGAGAGACCTGTGCACCCATTACGCTAAAGCGTTTTGGAATATATATGGACAATGGAAGTCTCAATGTTAGCTTTCAACTGTTTCCAGCAAAGCTAGGCTTAGAATTCTAAAGCGTTATATCGTTGTCCCGTGAAGCGATGTGCAGGCATTGCCATAAACCTTAAAAGAAATTTTGCACAGTGTTACAAGGCTTTAACAAAGTAGGACAGAACTGCAGCTTTGGCCGCCTATGATAAAATCAAGAAAATAGGCAGGCTAATGGCTAAAGAGAATCCTCCACCAGAAAAGGGGATCACATCAATAAATAGAATGAAATAATGCTATAGGCGGTGCAAATTTTGTGATAAAGAATTCAAGCGCATAGATGTACACTTGATTAAAGTTCATCTACTGAAAAGAGGATCCAGGGAATTTAGAGACTCTGAGAGAATGTCCACTACTTAAGAAGGCAGAGGAGACAGAGCCTGCCTTAATAATAGCCGTTGAATCAGGAGAACTTGAATTAAGTCTTAATGACTCTCTCTCTGAAATGCTAAACCAGTTCCATGATTATCTGAAAAAGTACACTCCTCTGAACAAGTATACCGCAATGCAGACGGTAAGAATTGCGGCCAATTTTATTATTGCAAGCATTGGAAGGCACACAATGGAAAATCTTAGTGGGTACATTATGACGCAACATCTCAAACAAGAAATTGCAAAGACAAATGCAAAGAGATCTGTGCACCCATTACGCTAAAGCGTTTTGGAATATATATGGACAATGGAAGTCTCAATGTTAGCTTTCAACTGTTTCCAGCAAAGCTAGGCTTAGAATTCTAAAGCGTTATATCGTTGTCCCGTGAAGCGATGTGCAGGCATTTCCATATACCTTAAAAGAAATTTTGCACAGTGTTACAAGGCTTTAACAAAGTAGGACAGAACTGCAGTTTTGGCCGCCTATGATAAAATCAAGAAAATAGGCAGGCTAATGGCTAAAGAGAATCCTCCACCAGAAAAGGGGATCACATCAATAAATAGAATGAAATAATGCTATAGGCGCCGCAAGTTTTGTGATAAAGAATTCAAGCGCATAGATGTACACTTGATTAAAGTTCATCTACTGAAAAGAGGATCCAGGGAATTTAGAGAGACTGAGAGAATGTCCACTACTTAAGAAGGCAGAGGAGACAGAGCCTGCCTTAATAATAGCCGTTGAATCAGGAGAATTTGAATTAAGTCTTAATGACTCTCTCTCTGAAATGCTAAACCAGTTCCATGATTATCTGAAAAAGTACACTCCTCTGAACAAGTATACCGCAATGCAGACGGTAAGAATTGCGGCCAATTTTATTATTGCAAGCATTGGAAGGCACACAATGGAAAATCTTAGTGGGTACATTATGACGCAACATCTCAAACAAGAAATTGCAAAGACAAATGCAAAGAGAGACCTGTGCACCCATTACGCTAAAGCGTTTTGGAATATATATGGACAATGGAAGTCTCAATGTTAGCTTTCAACTGTTTCCAGCAAAGCTAGGCTTAGAATTCTAAAGCGTTATATCGTTGTCCCGTGAAGCGATGTGCAGGCATTGCCATAAACCTTAAAAGAAATTTTGCACAGTGTTACAAGGCTTTAACAAAGTAGGACAGAACTGCAGCTTTGGCCGCCTATGATAAAATCAAGAAAATAGGCAGGCTAATGGCTAAAGAGAATCCTCCACCAGAAAAGGGGATCACATCAATAAATAGAATGAAATAATGCTATAGGCGCTGCAAATTTTGTGATAAAGAATTCAAGCGCATAGATGTACACTTGATTAAAGTTCATCTACTGAAAAGAGGATCCAGGGAATTTAGAGAGACTGAGAGAATGTCCACTACTTAAGAAGGCAGAGGAGACAGAGCCTGCCTTAATAATAGCCGTTGAATCAGGAGAACTTGAATTAAGTCTTAATGACTCTCTCTCTGAAATGCTAAACCAGTTCCATGATTATCTGAAAAAGTACACTCCTCTGAACAAGTATACCGCAATGCAGACGGTAAGAATTGCGGCCAATTTTATTATTGCAAGCATTGGAAGGCACACAATGGAAAATCTTAGTGGGTACATTATGACGCAACATCTCAAACAAGAAATTGCAAAGACAAATGCAAAGAGAGACCTGTGCACCCATTACGCTAAAGCGTTTTGGAATATATATGGACAATGGAAGTCTCAATGTTAGCTTTCAACTGTTTCCAGCAAAGCTAGGCTTAGAATTCTAAAGCGTTATATCGTTGTCCCGTGAAGCGATGTGCAGGCATTGCCATAAACCTTAAAAGAAATTTTGCACAGTGTTACAAGGCTTTAACAAAGTAGGACAGAACTGCAGCTTTGGCCGCCTATGATAAAATCAAGAAAATAGGCAGGGTAATGGCTAAAGAGAATCCTCCACCAGAAAAGGGGATCACATCAATAAATAAAATGAAATAATGCTATAGGCGCTGCAAGTTTTGTGATAAAGAATTCAAGCGCATAGATGTACACTTGATTAAAGTTCATCTACTGAAAAGAGGATCCAGGGAATTTAGAGAGACTGAGAGAATGTCCACTACTTAAGAAGGCAGAGGAGACAGAGCCTGCCTTAATAATAGCCGTTGAATCAGGAGAACTTGAATTAAGTCTTAATGACTCTCTCTCTGAAATGCTAAACCAGTTCCATGATTATCTGAAAAAGTACACTCCTCTGAACAAGTATACCGCAATGCAGACGGTAAGAATTGCGGCCAATTTTATTATTGCAAGCATTGGAAGGCACACAATGAAAAATCTTAGTGGGTACATTATGACGCAACATCTCAAACAAGAAATTGCAAAGACAAATGCAAAGAGAGACCTGTGCACCCATTACGCTAAAGCGTTTTGGAATATATATGGACAATGGAAGTCTCAATGTTAGCTTTCAACTGTTTCCAGCAAAGCTAGGCTTAGAATTCTAAAGCGTTATATCGTTGTCCCGTGAAGCGATGTGCAGGCATTGCCATAAACCTTAAAAGAAATTTTGCACAGTGTTACAAGGCTTTAACAAAGTAGGACAGAACTGCAGCTTTGGCCGCCTATGATAAAATCAAGAAAATAGGCAGGCTAATGGCTAAAGAGAATCCTCCACCAGAAAAGGGGATCACATCAATAAATAGAATGAAATAATGCTATAGGCGCTGCAAGTTTTGTGATAAAGAATTCAAGCGCATAGATGTACACTTGATTAAAGTTCATCTACTGAAAAGAGGATCCAGGGAATTTAGAGAGACTGAGAGAATGTCCACTACTTAAGAAGGCAGAGGAGACAGAGCCTGCCTTAATAATAGCCGTTGAATCAGGAGAACTTGAATTAAGTCTTAATGACTCTCTCTCTGAAATGCTAAACCAGTTCCATGATTATCTGAAAAAGTACACTCCTCTGAACAAGTATACCGCAATGCAGACGATGAGAATTGCGGCCAATTTTATTATTGCAAGCATTGGAAGGCACACAATGGAAAATCTTAGTGGGTACATTATGACGCAACATCTCAAACAAGAAATTGCAAAGACAAATGCAAAGAGAGACCTGTGCACCCATTACGCTAAAGCGTTTTGGAATATATATGGACAATGGAAGTCTCAATGTTAGCTTTCAACTGTTTCCAGCAAAGCTAGGCCTAGAATTCTAAAGCGTTATATCGTTGTCCCGTGAAGCGATGTGCAGGCATTGCCATAAACCTTAAAAGAAATTTTGCACAGTGTTACAAGGCTTTAACAAAGTAGGACAGAACTGCAGCTTTGGCCGCCTATGATAAAATCAAGAAAATACGCAGGCTAATGGCTAAAGAGAATCCTCCACCAGAAAAGGGGATCACATCAATAAATAGAATGAAATAATGCTATAGGCGCTGCAAGTTTTGTGATAAAGAATTCAAGCGCATAGATGTACACTTGATTAAAGTTCATCTACTGAAAAGAGGATCCAGGGAATTTAGAGAGACTGAGAGAATGTCCACTACTTAAGAAGGCAGAGGAGACAGAGCCTGCCTTAATAATAGCCGTTGAATCAGGAGAACTTGAATTAAGTCTTAATGACTCTCTCTCTGAAATGCTAAACCAGTTCCATGATTATCTGAAAAAGTACACTCCTCTGAACAAGTATACCGCAATGCAGACGGTAAGAATTGCGGCCAATTTTATTATTGCAAGCATTGGAAGGCACACAATGGAAAATCTTAGTGGGTACATTATGACGCAACATCTCAAACAAGAAATTGCAAAGACAAATCCAAAGAGAGACCTGTGCACCCATTACGCTAAAGCGTTTTGGAATATATATGGACAATGGAAGTCTCAATGTTAGCTTTCAACTGTTTCCAGCAAAGCTAGGCTTAGAATTCTAAAGCGTTATATCGTTGTCCCGTGAAGCGATGTGCAGACATTGCCATAAACCTTAAAAGAAATTTTGCACAGTGTTACAAGGCTTTAACAAAGTAGGACAGAACTGCAGCTTTGGCCGCCTATGATAAAATCAAGGAAATAGGCAGGCTAATGGCTAAAGAGAATCCTCCACCAGAAAAGGGGATCACATCAATAAATAGAATGAAATAATGCTATAGGCGCTGCAAGTTTTGTGATAAAGAATTCAAGCGCATAGATGTACACTTGATTAAAGTTCATCTACTGAAAAGAGGATCCAGGGAATTTAGAGACTCTGAGAGAATGTCCACTACTTAAGAAGGCAGAGGAGACAGAGCCTGCCTTAATAATAGCCGTTGAATCAGGAGAACTTGAATTAAGTCTTAATGACTCTCTCTCTGAAATCCTAAACCAGTTCCATGATTATCTGAAAAAGTACACTCCTCTGAACAAGTATACCGCAATGCAGACGGTAAGAATTGCGGCCAATTTTATTATTGCAAGCATTGGAAGGCACACAATGGAAAATCTTAGTGGGTACATTATGACGCAACATCTCAAACAAGAAATTGCAAAGACAAATGCAAAGAGAGACCTGTGCACCCATTACGCTAAAGCGTTTTGGAATATATATGGACAATGGAAGTCTCAATGTTAGCTTTCAACTGTTTCCAGCAAAGCTAGGATTAGAATTCTAAAGCGTTATATCGTTGTCCCGTGAAGCGATGTGCAGGCATTGCCATAAACCTTAAAAGAAATTTTGCACAGTGTTACAAGGCTTTAACAAAGTAGGACAGAACTGCAGCTTTGGCCGCCTATGATAAAATCAAGAAAATAGGCAGGCTAATGGCTAAAGAGAATCCTCCACAAGAAAAGGGGATCACATCAATAAATAGAATGAAATAATGCTATAGGCGCTGCAAGTTTTGTGATAAAGAATTCAAGCGCATAGATGTACACTTGATTAAAGTTCATCTACTGAAAAGAGGATCCAGGGAATTTAGAGAGACTGAGAGAATGTCCACTACTTAAGAAGGCAGAGGAGACAGAGCCTGCCTTAATAATAGCCGTTGAATCAGGAGAACTTGAATTAAGTCTTAATGACTCTCTCTCTGAAATGCTAAACCAGTTCCATGATTATCTGAAAAAGTACACTCCTCTGAACAAGTATACCGCAATGCAGACGGTAAGAATTGCGGCCAATTTTATTATTGCAAGCATTGGAAGGCACACAATGGAAAATCTTAGTGGGTACATTATGACGCAACATCTCAAACAAGAAATTGCAAAGACAAATGCAAAGAGAGACCTGTGCACCCATTACGCTAAAGCGTTTTGGAATATATATGGACAATGGAAGTCTCAATGTTAGCTTTCAACTGTTTCCAGCAAAACTAGGCTTAGAATTCTAAAGCGTTATATCGTTGTCCCGTGAAGCGATGTGCAGGCATTGCCATAAACCTTAAAAGAAATTTTGCACAGTGTTACAAGGCTTTAACAAAGTAGGACAGAACTGCAGCTTTGGCCGCCTATGATAAAATCAAGAAAATAGGCAGGCAATTGGCTTAAGAGAATCCTCCACCAGAAAAGGGGATCACATCAATAAATAGAATGAAATAATGCTATAGGCGCTGCAAGTTTTGTGATAAAGAATTCAAGCGCATAGATGTACACTTGATTAAAGTTCATCTACTGAAAAGAGGATCCAGGGAATTTAGAGACTCTGAGAGAATGTCCACTACTTAAGAAGGCAGAGGAGACAGAGCCAGCCTTAATAATAGCCGTTGAATCAGGAGAACTTGAATTAAGTCTTAATGACTCTCTCTCTGAAATGCTAAACCA
This sequence comes from Cancer borealis, assembly GCA_036785275.1. Classification (NCBI taxonomy): domain Eukaryota; kingdom Metazoa; phylum Arthropoda; class Malacostraca; order Decapoda; family Cancridae; genus Cancer; species Cancer borealis. Next base: position 124,012 of record JAXIVD010000007.1, read on the forward strand.
GTTCCATGATTATCTGAAAAAGTACACTCCTCTGAACAAGTATACCGCAATGCAGACGGTAAGAATTGCGGCCAATTTTATTATTGCAAGCATTGGAAGGCACACAATGGAAAATCTTAGTGGGTACATTATGACGCAACATCTCAAACAAGAAATTGCAAAGACAAATGCAAAGAGAGACCTGTGCACCCATTACGCTAAAGCGTTTTGGAATATATATGGACAATGGAAGTCTCAATGTTAGCTTTCAACTGTTTCCAGCAAAGCTAGGCTTAGAATTCTAAAGCGTTATATCGTTGTCCCGTGAAGCGATGTGCAGGCATTGCCATAAACCTTAAAAGAAATTTTGCACAGTGTTACAAGGCTTTAACAAAGTAGGACAGAACTGCAGCTTTGGCCGCCTATGATAAAATCAAGAAAATAGGCAGGCTAACGGCTAAAGAGAATCCTCCACCAGAAAAGGGGATCACATCAATAAATAGAATGAAATAATGCTATAGGCGCTGCAAATTTTGTGATAAAGAATTCAAGCGCATAGATGTACACTTGATTAAAGTTCATCTACTGAAAAGAGGATCCAGGGAATTTAGAGACTCTGAGAGAATGTCCACTACTTAAGAAGGCAGAGGAGACAGAGCCTGCCTTAATAATAGCCGTTGAATCAGGAGAACTTGAATTAAGTCTTAATGACTCTCTCTCTGAAATGCTAAACCAGTTCCATGATTATCTGAAAAAGTACACTCCTCTGAACAAGTATACCGCAATGCAGACGGTAAGAATTGCGGCCAATTTTATTATTGCAAGCATTGGAAGGCACACAATGGAAAATCTTAGTGGGTACATTATGACGCAACATCTCAAACAAGAAATTGCAAAGACAAATGCAAAGAGATCTGTGCACCCATTACGCTAAAGCGTTTTGGAATATATATGGACAATGGAAGTCTCAATGTTAGCTTTCAACTGTTTCCAGCAAAGCTAGGCTTAGAATTCTAAAGCGTTATATCGTTGTCCCGTGAAGCGATGTGCAGGCATTTCCATATACCTTAAAAGAAATTTTGCACACTGTTACAAGGCTTTAACAAAGTAGGACAGAACTGCAGTTTTGGCCGCCTATGATAAAATCAAGAAAATAGGCAGGCTAATGGCTAAAGAGAATCCTCCACCAGAAAAGGGGATCACATCAATAAATAGAATGAAATAATGCTATAGGCGCCGCAAGTTTTGTGATAAAGAATTCAAGCGCATAGATGTACACTTGATTAAAGTTCATCTACTGAAAAGAGGATCCAGGGAATTTAGAGAGACTGAGAGAATGTCCACTACTTAAGAAGGCAGAGGAGACAGAGCCTGCCTTAATAATAGCCGTTGAATCAGGAGAATTTGAATTAAGTCTTAATGACTCTCTCTCTGAAATGCTAAACCAGTTCCATGATTATCTGAAAAAGTACACTCCTCTGAACAAGTATACCGCAATGCAGACGGTAAGAATTGCGGCCAATTTTATTATTGCAAGCATTGGAAGGCACACAATGGAAAATCTTAGTGGGTACATTATGACGCAACATCTCAAACAAGAAATTGCAAAGACAAATGCAAAGAGAGACCTGTGCACCCATTACGCTAAAGCGTTTTGGAATATATATGGACAATGGAAGTCTCAATGTTAGCTTTCAACTGTTTCCAGCAAAGCTAGGCTTAGAATTCTAAAGCGTTATATCGTTGTCCCGTGAAGCGATGTGCAGGCATTGCCATAAACCTTAAAAGAAATTTTGCACAGTGTTACAAGGCTTTAACAAAGTAGGACAGAACTGCAGCTTTGGCCGCCTATGATAAAATCAAGAAAATAGGCAGGCTAATGGCTAAAGAGAATCCTCCACCAGAAAAGGGGATCACATCAATAAATAGAATGAAATAATGCTATAGGCGCTGCAAGTTTTGTGATAAAGAATTCAAGCGCATAGATGTACACTTGATTAAAGTTCATCTACTGAAAAGAGGATCCAGGGAATTTAGAGAGACTGAGAGAATGTCCACTACTTAAGAAGGCAGAGGAGACAGAGCCTGCCTTAATAATAGCCGTTGAATCAGGAGAACTTGAATTAAGTCTTAATGACTCTCTCTCTGAAATGCTAAACCAGTTCCATGATTATCTGAAAAAGTACACTCCTCTGAACAAGTATACCGCAATGCAGACGGTAAGAATTGCGGCCAATTTTATTATTGCAAGCATTGGAAGGCACACAATGGAAAATCTTAGTGGGTACATTATGACGCAACATCTCAAACAAGAAATTGCAAAGACAAATGCAAAGAGAGACCTGTGCACCCATTACGCTAAAGCGTTTTGGAATATATATGGACAATGGAAGTCTCAATGTTAGCTTTCAACTGTTTCCAGCAAAGCTAGGCTTAGAATTCTAAAGCGTTATATCGTTGTCCCGTGAAGCGATGTGCAGGCATTGCCATAAACCTTAAAAGAAATTTTGCACAGTGTTACAAGGCTTTAACAAAGTAGGACAGAACTGCAGCTTTGGCCGCCTATGATAAAATCAAGAAAATACGCAGGCTAATGGCTAAAGAGAATCCTCCACCAGAAAAGGGGATCACATCAATAAATAGAATGAAATAATGCTATAGGCGCTGCAAGTTTTGTGATAAAGAATTCAAGCGCATAGATGTACACTTGATTAAAGTTCATCTACTGAAAAGAGGATCCAGGGAATTTAGAGAGACTGAGAGAATGTCCACTACTTAAGAAGGCAGAGGAGACAGAGCCTGCCTTAATAATAGCCGTTGAATCAGGAGAACTTGAATTAAGTCTTAATGACTCTCTCTCTGAAATGCTAAACCAGTTCCATGATTATCTGAAAAAGTACACTCCTCTGAACAAGTATACCGCAATGCAGACGGTAAGAATTGCGGCCAATTTTATTATTGCAAGCATTGGAAGGCACACAATGGAAAATCTTAGTGGGTACATTATGACGCAACATCTCAAACAAGAAATTGCAAAGACAAATCCAAAGAGAGACCTGTGCACCCATTACGCTAAAGCGTTTTGGAATATATATGGACAATGGAAGTCTCAATGTTAGCTTTCAACTGTTTCCAGCAAAGCTAGGCTTAGAATTCTAAAGCGTTATATCGTTGTCCCGTGAAGCGATGTGCAGACATTGCCATAAACCTTAAAAGAAATTTTGCACAGTGTTACAAGGCTTTAACAAAGTAGGACAGAACTGCAGCTTTGGCCGCCTATGATAAAATCAAGGAAATAGGCAGGCTAATGGCTAAAGAGAATCCTCCACCAGAAAAGGGGATCACATCAATAAATAGAATGAAATAATGCTATAGGCGCTGCAAGTTTTGTGATAAAGAATTCAAGCGCATAGATGTACACTTGATTAAAGTTCATCTACTGAAAAGAGGATCCAGGGAATTTAGAGACTCTGAGAGAATGTCCACTACTTAAGAAGGCAGAGGAGACAGAGCCTGCCTTAATAATAGCCGTTGAATCAGGAGAACTTGAATTAAGTCTTAATGACTCTCTCTCTGAAATCCTAAACCAGTTCCATGATTATCTGAAAAAGTACACTCCTCTGAACAAGTATACCGCAATGCAGACGGTAAGAATTGCGGCCAATTTTATTATTGCAAGCATTGGAAGGCACACAATGGAAAATCTTAGTGGGTACATTATGACGCAACATCTCAAACAAGAAATTGCAAAGACAAATGCAAAGAGAGACCTGTGCACCCATTACGCTAAAGCGTTTTGGAATATATATGGACAATGGAAGTCTCAATGTTAGCTTTCAACTGTTTCCAGCAAAGCTAGGATTAGAATTCTAAAGCGTTATATCGTTGTCCCGTGAAGCGATGTGCAGGCATTGCCATAAACCTTAAAAGAAATTTTGCACAGTGTTACAAGGCTTTAACAAAGTAGGACAGAACTGCAGCTTTGGCCGCCTATGATAAAATCAAGAAAATACGCAGGCTAATGGCTAAAGAGAATCCTCCACAAGAAAAGGGGATCACATCAATAAATAGAATGAAATAATGCTATAGGCGCTGCAAGTTTTGTGATAAAGAATTCAAGCGCATAGATGTACACTTGATTAAAGTTCATCTACTGAAAAGAGGATCCAGGGAATTTAGAGAGACTGAGAGAATGTCCACTACTTAAGAAGGCAGAGGAGACAGAGCCTGCCTTAATAATAGCCGTTGAATCAGGAGAACTTGAATTAAGTCTTAATGACTCTCTCTCTGAAATGCTAAACCAGTTCCATGATTATCTGAAAAAGTACACTCCTCTGAACAAGTATACCGCAATGCAGACGGTAAGAATTGCGGCCAATTTTATTATTGCAAGCATTGGAAGGCACACAAGGGAAAATCTTAGTGGGTACATTATGACGCAACATCTCAAACAAGAAATTGCAAAGACAAATGCAAAGAGAGACCTGTGCACCCATTACGCTAAAGCGTTTTGGAATATATATGGACAATGGAAGTCTCAATGTTAGCTTTCAACTGTTTCCAGCAAAGCTAGGCTTAGAATTCTAAAGCGTTATATCGTTGTCCCGTGAAGCGATGTGCAGGCATTGCCATAAACCTTAAAAGAAATTTTGTACAGTGTTACAAGGCTTTAACAAAGTAGGACAGAACTGCAGCTTTGGCCGCCTATGATAAAATCAAGAAAATAGGCAGGCTAATGGCTAAAGAGAATCCTCCACCAGAAAAGGGGATCACATCAATAAATAGAATGAAATAATGCTATAGGCGCTGCAAGTTTTGTGATAAAGAATTCAAGCGCATAGATGTACACTTGATTAAAGTTCATCTACTGAAAAGAGGATCCAGGGAATTTAGAGAGACTGAGAGAATGTCCACTACTTAAGAAGGCAGAGGAGACAGAGCCTGCCTTAATAATAGCCGTTGAATCAGGAGAACTTGAATTAAGTCTTAATGACTCTCTCTCTGAAATGCTAAACCAGTTCCATGATTATCTGAAAAAGTACACTCCTCTGAACAAGTATACCGCAATGCAGACGGTAAGAATTGCGGCCAATTTTATTATTGCAAGCATTGGAAGGCACACAATGGAAAATCTTAGTGGGTACATTATGACGCAACATCTCAAACAAGAAATTGCAAAGACAAATGCAAAGAGAGACCTGTGCACCCATTACGCTAAAGCGTTTTGGAATATATATGGACAATGGAAGTCTCAATGTTAGCTTTCAACTGTTTCCAGCAAAGCTAGGCTTAGAATTCTAAAGCGTTATATCGTTGTCCCGTGAAGCGATGTGCAGGCATTGCCATAAACCTTAAAAGAAATTTTGCACAGTGTTACAAGGCTTTAACAAAGTAGGACAGAACTGCAGCTTTGGCCGCCTATGATAAAATCAAGAAAATAGGCAGGCTAATGGCTAAAGAGAATCCTCCACCAGAAAAGGGGATCACATCAATAAATAGAATGAAATAATGCTATAGGCGCTGCAAGTTTTGTGATAAAGAATTCAAGCGCATAGATGTACATTTGATTAAAGTTCATCTACTGAAAAGAGGATCCAGGAAATTTAGAGAGACTGAGAGAATGTCCACTACTTAAGAAGGCAGAGGAGACAGAGCCTGCCTTAATAATAGCCGTTGAATCAGGAGAACTTGAATTAAGTCTTAATGACTCTCTCTCTGAAATGCTAAACCAGTTCCATGATTATCTGAAAAAGTACACTCCTCTGAACAAGTATACCGCAATGCAGACGGTAAGAATTACGGCCAATTTTATTATTGCAAGCATTGGAAGGCACACAATGGAAAATCTTAGTGGGTACATTATGACGCAACATCTCAAACAAGAAATTGCAAAGACAAATGCAAAGAGAGACCTGTGCACCCATTACGCTAAAGCGTTTTGGAATATATATCGACAATGGAAGTCTCAATGTTAGCTTTCAACTGTTTCCAGCAAAGCTAGGCTTAGAATTCTAAAGCGTTATATCGTTGTCCCGTGAAGCGATGTGCAGGCATTGCCATAAACCTTAAAAGAAATTTTGCACAGTGTTACAAGGCTTTAACAAAGTAGGACAGAACTGCAGCTTTGGCCGCCTATGATAAAATCAAGAAAATAGGCAGGCTAATGGCTAAAGAGAATCCTCCACCAGAAAAGGGGATCACATCAATAAATAGAATGAAATAATGCTATAGGCGCTGCAAGTTTTGTGATAAAGAATTCAAGCGCATAGATGTACACTTGATTAAAGTTCATCTACTGAAAAGAGGATCCAGGGAATTTAGAGAGACTGAGAGAATGTCCACTACTTAAGAAGGCAGAGGAGACAGAGCCTGCCTTAATAATAGCCGTTGAATCAGGAGAACTTGAATTAAGTCTTAATGACTCTCTCTCTGAAATGCTAAACCAGTTCCATGATTATCTGAAAAAGTACACTCCTCTGAACAAGTATACCGCAATGCAGACGGTAAGAATTGCGGCCAATTTTATTATTGCAAGCATTGGAAGGCACACAATGGAAAATCTTAGTGGGTACATTATGACGCAACATCTCAAACAAGAAATTGCAAAGACAAATGCAAAGAGAGACCTGTGCACCCATTACGCTAAAGCGTTTTGGAATATATATGGACAATGGAAGTCTCAATGTTAGCTTTCAACTGTTTCCAGCAAAGCTAGGCTTAAAATTCTAAAGCGTTATATCGTTGTCCCGTGAAGCGATGTGCAGGCATTGCCATAAACCTTAAAAGAAATTTTGCACAGTGTTACAAGGCTTTAACAAAGTAGGACAGAACTGCAGCTTTGGCCGCCTATGATAAAATCAAGAAAATAGGCAGGCTAATGGCTAAAGAGAATCCTCCACCAGAAAAGGGGATCACATCAATAAATAGAATGAAATAATGCTATAGGCGCTGCAAGTTTTGTGATAAAGAATTCAAGCGCATAGATGTACACTTGATTAAAGTTCATCTACTGAAAAGAGGATCCAGGGAATTTAGAGAGACTGAGAGAATGTCCACTACTTAAGAAGGCAGAGGAGACAGAGCCTGCCTTAATAATAGCCGTTGAATCAGGAGAACTTGAATTAAGTCTTAATGACTCTCTCTCTGAAATGCTAAACCAGTTCCATGATTATCTGAAAAAGTACACTCCTCTGAACAAGTATACCGCAATGCAGACGGTAAGAATTGCGGCCAATTTTATTATTGCAAGCATTGGAAGGCACACAATGGAAAATCTTAGTGGGTACATTATGACGCAACATCTCAAACAAGAAATTGCAAAGACAAATGCAAAGAGAGACCTGTGCACCCATTACGCTAAAGCGTTTTGGAATATATATGGACAATGGAAGTCTCAATGTTAGCTTTCAACTGTTTCCAGCAAAGCTAGGCTTAGAATTCTAAAGCGTTATATCGTTGTCCCGTGAAGCGATGTGCAGGCATTGCCATAAACCTTAAAATAAATTTTGCACAGTGTTACAAGGCTTTAACAAAGTAGGGCAGAACTGCAGCTTTGGCCGCCTATGATAAAATCAAGAAAATAGGCAGGCTAATGGCTAAAGAGAATCCTCCACCAGAAAAGGGGATCACATCAATAAATAGAATGAAATAATGCTATAGGCGCTGCAAGTTTTGTGATAAAGAATTCAAGCGCATAGATGTACACTTGATTAAAGTTCATCTACTGAAAAGAGGATCCAGGGAATTTAGAGAGACTGAGAGAATGTCCACTACTTAAGAAGGCAGAGGAGACAGAGCATGCCTTAATAATAGCCGTTGAATCAGGAGAACTTGAATTAAGTCTTAATGACTCTCTCTCTGAAATGCTAAACCAGTTCCATGATTATCTGAAAAAGTACACTCCTCTGAACAAGTATACCGCAATGCAGACGGTAAGAATTGCGGCCAATTTTATTATTGCAAGCATTGGAAGGCACACAATGGAAAATCTTAGTGGGTCCTCAGTGTTCCAAGCATTTGAACATGCAGCAGGCGAGGACAGATACTTAAATGAGAAGAGAGCTGTCTTCTCTACCTCCTACCTAAGAAAAATAGTGACAAGCCTTAAAAGCTTGTTGTATTTATGACAAATCACTCAACCATAAGAATGAGCAATTCTTACGAAATTAAATCACTTAAAATATTAAACGCTGTTCACACAAACGTTTCAGAAAGAAGAGGAAAGAGAACGGTTCGAAACACGAAATGATTCCTCTCAAGAGTATTGAAGGCATTCTCAACTCGCAATATGTTACAAACATTATGCATCAGGCAGAAGCGGCCTTGCAAGATGAAACATCACGACCAATCGGCTCTCTGCAGTTCACCAACTTGAGGGATATCCTCATAATTGTAATGCAGGTGACATCTCTGTGGCAAGTCATGGAATTTAGTGAATTCCGCATTCTGGAGTATAACAACATTCAGAAGATTCTCAAGGAAGGGACTCACGAGCCCTGCCGAAAAAGGGC
>JAXIVD010000007.1:140000-155000 GCA_036785275.1 Cancer borealis
GGTATTATGTGTGTGCCACCAAAAGTGAACATCCGTGGTGGCAGACTAACAACTATTCGGTACCATAGTTTGTCGGTGGTGGGTCCAAGGCTGTACAACTCTCTACCCAGATACCTACGTAATTTGGATGATGTCACTACTGAAACCTTTAAAAACCGCCTCGATAAGTTCTTGAAATCCGTTCCGGATGAACCAAACCTGGATCACTACCGAACAGCTGCTGACACTAATTCCATTGATGATCAGCAGCATTACCTAAGAAACAACGACATCAACATATAGGAGGAGGAGGAGGCAACGCCTTGTCCTGGGAGCCCTTAGCTCCCGATCAACCTTCAGGAACTTCAGGTGTGTGTGAGTGTGTGTCTGTGTGTGTGTGTGTGTGTGTGTGTGTGTGTGTGTGTGTGTCCTTTGTAACAGTCACGCCCAAATCCACTTCTTCTTTTGATTTATCCAACCTGACACCATTCAGCTCATAATCATATCGCACTCTCTTTTTACTCATACCAAACTCCATCACCTTACATTAACTTAAGTTAAATTCCATTTGCCATGATTTACTCTAACTATTGATTTTGTTTAAATAATTTTGCAGCATCATACAGTCGTTCACATTTTCAACTTTCCTCATTAATATTGCATCATCCGCAAACAGGTTTATGTAATTATCAATTTCATGACTCAAGTCATTTACGTAAATCACAAACATTAATGGTCCCAACCCTGTGGGACACCACTAGTTACCTTGAGCCAAGACGAACACTGGTCACGTATTACTGTTCTCATTTCTCTATCGTGAAGATAATCCTCCATCCACTCTAGTAGTCTTCCTCTAATTCCTCCGTACTTTTCAATTTTCCATATCAATCTTCAATGCGATACCTTATCAAAATCCTTTTTTAAATCCAGGTATACACCGTACACCCACCCATCTCTTTCTTGAATAACATCAATCACTCTTGAATAAAAAGATAACAATTTTGTGAAGCATGATCTCCCCTTTCTAAATCCAAACTGGCAATTAGTTAGTACATAGACTACACCATACTTGACTGGACACTCGCGACAATCGCCGACAGACGATATTACATGTAGGTCCTATAGATTCCCCTGCTATGAGTGATGACAGATAATACTTCATTTATCAGTTCACATTCTACTTAGGACATTGTATTTCATGTCTTTACAATCAGTAATGATTGCTGAACCATGGCTGAACCTAAAAAATTATTTTACAACTTTTGCAAATAGGAAATTAACATAAAGATTACAAGTTTGAGTGAAAATCGTGTGGGAGTTGTGTATAAAGCATATTGTCTATAGCAGAAATTTCTGGCAAATTCGCAATAATTCCTGAAATAAAACATCACATATTGTGAAATCACCATTCCTGAATATGATTTGATTGTGATCAAATGTCATAGTATCGTTATATCGGCTTGGGAATGAATTTTTCACAACAATTCGTGGCGCATAGCTGAGAAAGCAGAGCTGACTGTGTGATGGCAAGACGATCGTTGGTCAGTATGAAGAGTCAGTCACCCACTGCCAGTGGAACCAGGCGGACGTGCTACTGTAGCTACTAGCTGGACACCGGACTCGTTTTAGCAGTAAGTATGCAACATTTGGTTAATGTAATGTCTGATTTATAAGATTTTAGGAACATTTCAGTACTAAATTCATATAAAACTCCCTGTAGAAATTGAACGTAGAACGGTGGATGATGAAACTTTAGTAGCGGTCATTATTTGATCATGGCTACCATCACCACTGTTATGTATTTAAAAATGACCGTGCGAATTTAACAAATAAATACATATCACGGTCATAGTCTTACCAAGTTAGTTAGACCATGATTGACCATGGTCACCTCAAAACAAATGGAATCCGTTAATTCAAAATTCGAATCTAGCTACCTACTCCTCATCTCACCCACCAGGCACCCCCCGCCACACACACACATGGGTAATAAAGTAGGATAGTTTGCAACTTATCAATGTTGTTATATGTTAACTTGGTGCAGTCTAAGTATTTTCTGGTTGTCTTCATCCAGTTAAGGTATTCACATTTGATTCTTCTCAGGATTTCCTTTAATAATGGGTAGACAAACACTCTTCCAGTATGTCTTGTCTATAATGATTTTGTTGCAGCTTTTTGCTATTATTGAGTAGGTCAGGTTTGCCAATCTTTGTGCCTTCATAATCATGTTATTCTTCTGTTCCTTAAATATATCCCTCTTGTCTGTTATTATAACACCTAGATACTTAATATTGTTAGTCACACGGATTCCCTCAATGTTATCTGGTTTGTGTTCTGCGTTGTGTATGATTATTTGGCTTTTTTCTTTATTTATTTCCATGCCATATTCCTTGCTTATTTCCATCAGTGTTTTGATGTTATCACAAGCTTCTTGTAACGCTATTATAAGTCTCATGGAAAATGTTCATCAGCAGAAGAAGAAGAAGAGAAGTGCTTCCTACATAACGGCTTGTGTTGTTGTTATGATCAGCTGATTCCGCAAGGCGAGTGGTTCTACTTGTGAGTGTGACCACACTGCTAGTCGTATCGGTCAAGCCAGGGAAAACGGAAGCCAGGCTAGCGTTAGCAATAACTAGTGTGACCGTAGCTTAAGGTGATGTACATGCCTCGAGTAGTAAAACCCTTTCTCTTTTCCATTTCTTGAAAAAGTAAATAAGTGATGAGTTTAAAGATAGTTGCGGAACCTGTACAGCCCTGTCTGATCCCATTTGCTACCTTAATTTCTGTGGTTAGGTCTTCAGTGATGCTGAGTTTTGTTATGTCATCTTGGTAGGTGTTAGCGAATGCAGTGATGATTAGTGGATGTATTTTGTATTTAATCAAGGCCTCTACTATTTTATCTCTCTTCACTGAATCAAACGCCTTTTGAGGAGTCAATAGATGTGATAATCAACGTTTTGTTTTCCCTGTAACTCATTTCTACACAATATTGAAGTATAAAGATGTTGTCTTCTATTCTTGCTCCTGAAGTGAAACCAGCTTGTACTATTTTTTGTTCTTCATTTATCCTAAGATGGTCTTCAATTTTGTTTCAGATCACAGCCATGAATATTTTATATATGTAATTTGTTAGTGCAATTGGGCGGAGGTCCTTTGCTGTTGGTTTGGCTTTCTTGGGTATGATTATGGTATGTGATTTTCTCCATTCTTGTGGTATGTTTCCACTTTCCAGTACATTATTTAAGCATCTTGTTATTGTTTTCATACATTAACTTTTTATATAATAAGGCTTTATAAAATTCTGGTTTAAATGTGTTAGGTTCTGGAGCTTTCTTATTTTTTAGATTTTGTATAACTGATTTGACCTCTGTTTCTGTTATAACTGGTGTGGTCATGGGCATGATTTTTTTTTCCACTGACACTGCCATATCCATGTGTTCCCTGCCAGGAGGAGCTCTTCTGGGATAGCAAGGAAAAGTACCAGCCCACCTTTGAAGGCTGGGACCCCGAGAAGTTCCATGCGTTGACACGCCTGCTGGACAGGGTGGGGAAGAAGGCCTACATTACCCTTCACCAACGTTGTGCCACATTACTTGCTTCGCCTTGAGTGTCTGGGACTCCCTAATCAACAAGGAGAGGAGGAATAAGTAAGTCAAGTTTATTTATATTACAGTATCATAATTTTTTTTTCCACTGATGGGGTAAACAGCATCGGTACATACATACATACATACATATTTGATATGTTTGATTGCCATTATCTTACTGTGTGAGTGCTTACATACATGCGTTAGATTTTTTTTTTTTTTATACATTCTTCGAACGAATAGATGCTACAGATTAGTAGGTAATATAACTATAAGAATTAATCTATTAATTTATAAATTTAACTGTACTTCTGAATTATTATTTTTTTTCGGATGTTTTTTAATTTTTATTTGTATAATTTTTTGTTCACTTGTAATGTGCTAACATTCACATTTTATTTCAGATTTTTAGGTTGTGACAACCATAAGGACACATTCCTGCAGATCCTTGTTGGCTTGGCCAGGAAGTTACCAGAGTTTGAGATGGCACAGTGCTGTAATGGGCACAATGTAATCACCAAGATTCTCCCCGTCGTGGGCGGCAACCTTTTCAATGGTTTTGGCTCCAACTTGTGCAGGGACACACACTCTGATGTTCACGCCATATAAGAGAAGAGGAAGGAAGGCCGTATAAGAGGAAGGTGATTAGTGGTAGTGGATGGGCGTGGGTGTGGGCGTGGGCATGGGTGTGAGGAGAAGGGAACAGTCTGAGTTATAGAAGAGGAAGGTGATTAGTGGTAGTGAATGGGCGTGGGTGTGGGCGTGGTTGTGAGGAGGAGGGAAGAGTCTGAGTTATAGAAGAGGAAGGTGATTAGTGGTAGTGGATGGGCTAGGGCGTGGGTGTGGGTGTGAGCGTGGGTGTGAGGAGGAGGGAACAGTCTTATTTATAGAAGAGGAAGGTGATTAGTGGTAGTGAATGGGAGTGGGCCTGGGTGTGGTTGTGAGGAGGAGGGGACAGTCTGACTTATAAAAGAGGAAGGTGATTAGTGGTAGTGGATGGGCGCGGGCGTGGGCGTGTGTGTGAGGAGGAGGGAACATTCTATGTTATAGAAGAGGAAGGTCATTAGTGGTAGTGGATGGGCGTTGGTGTGGGCGTGGTTGTGGATGTGAGGAGGAGGGAACAGTCTGAGTTATAAAAGAGGAAGGTGATCAGTGGTGGTGGATGTGTGTGGGCGTGGGCGTGGGCGTTGGTTTGGGTGTGGGTGTGAGGAGGAGGGAACAGTCTGAGTTAGAGAAGAGGAAGGTGATTAGTGGTAGTGCATGGGTGTGGGCGTGGGTGTGGGTATAAGGAGGAGCAAACAGTCTATGTTAGAGAAGAGGAAGGTCATTAGTGGTAGTGGATGGGCGTGGACTTGGGCGTGGGTTTGGGTGTGAGAAGGAGGGAACAGTGTGTTATAGAAAAGGAAGGCGATTAGTGGTAGTTGATGGGCGTGGGCGTGGGTGTGAGGAGGAGGGAACAGTCTGTGTTATAGAAAAGGAAGGTGATTATTGGTAGTGGATGGGCGTGGGAGTGGGTGTGAGGAGGAGGGAACAGTCTGAGTTATAAAAGAGGAAGGTTATTAGTGGTAGTAGATGGGCGTGGGTGTGGGTGTGAGGAGGAGGGTACAGTCTGAATTATAAAAGAGGAAGGTGATTAGTGGTAGTGGATGAGCGTGGGCATGGGTGTGTGGAGGAGGGAATAGTCTGAGTTATAGAAGAGGAAGGTGATTATTGGTAGTGGATGGGCGAGATCGTGGGCGTGGGCGTGGGTGTGAGGAGGAGAGAACAGTTTATGTTATAAAAAAGGAAACACTTGAAACACTTGAAACACTTTATTATGCTTACCAAAGCAATTACATTGATATAATACAATTATTTTTAATATAATTAGTGTAAGCAGCCCATATGAAGCCAAACAGCTTTTCGGGCAGCATCTCTCAGATATATGATACAATTATTCTAGGAAGTCAGTCATTACTGGAAATTACATAAAAGAGGAAAATAAAGAAAACAAAGAAAACAAGAAAGCAAGTAAATAGACAATTGCTCAATAACTTAACTATAGAATGCTAATATCCTGCATTGTTGGTACTATAATAAATCTGCATGACCATCATAGAAATATTATATTATTGTCTGTATTTGGATAATAAATACTTTCTGTATTGCTTTTTAAATGAAGATAGTGTTGGTAGGGTCTTGATAGAGTCAGATATATTATTCCATATCTTTGGACCAGAGAAGGCTAGTGAGTGTTGAAAAATTGTCAAGTTATGTTGTGGTACACGGAGGTGTTCACAATTGCGGGTGGGATAATTATGTTGTGGGAGAAAGTTAATATAATTATCGCTTGTAAATAATTTGTACATATATACACCAATTTGTAGTTTGTTAATGTCAAATAATTTCAAGATGTTCATATCCTTAAATAAAGGGTGAGTGTGATCAAAGTAGCCTGAATTTGTAACAATCCTAATTGTTTTCTTTTGTAGTCGGAACAAGGGAAGTGAATGAGTGGGATATGTGTTGCACCAGACAGGAGTACAATATTGAAAGTATGGCAAGATATGGGAATTATAGAGAATTTTGAGTATATTATTGGGCATAAGATCCCTCACTTGGTATAATAGATACAGTTCTAGACAATTTAAGACATAATTCATTAATGTGTGGTTTAAAGGATATATTATCATCAAAAGTTACACCTAGTAGTTTGTGTTGCTTAATTCTGTTTATGACATTGTAGTTGTATAACAGAGTGGGAAGAGTTTTAATCGCCTTGTTAGTAAAAAGCATATAGTACGTTTTCTTTAAATTGACAGTTAGTCTATTACTTGAACACCATTTATAATGTTACCTGCTGTGATAGTTGTTATTTATCACACCACAGCCACCATAATGTTACCCTTTTGTTATCACCATATGTTACCACCATATGTTACTTTGGTGCTACCAGGTGTTACCGTGGTGATGGTAACGAGTGTTATGTGAGATAGTGTGTCCCGAGCGGTTTAGCCAAATACGTGTACTTTATACAGTTTTATTTACAGTATAAGATGATCAGTACACTGGTACATAGAATAAATCTCACTTCTTGTATTTGTATTCTAAGGAAGCAGGGTTATGCACATAGAATAAAGTATATCACAAGAGTCACTGTGGACACTATATCTCCTCACTTGGTTATAAGGTGAGGGTGGTGCAATATATCACTTTCAGCGACAGTTTGTAGGGCACTCTTAATAACACAGAAATGTCAGTAATAATGGTCAGTCCGGACCTCGGATGTACGGTGAGAGTAGAGCACTCCGAGGTCCGTGACTTGTAGATGTAGCTGCGCGGGTAGGTCTGCGAGCCGGGCAAGCTGGGTGCAGTGAAGCAGCCAGCAGCGACGCCTGTCAAAAGCTGACATCGGCCTCCTTTCTTGCTGAGTCTGCAGCATCTCTCTGACCGGATGGCGGCCAGACACCACGAGACTGCTTCCCGAACGTTCGGCCTCCTCACGTCACATGACATTCGACAACCTACTACATATATACCTCAACAATTATAGTAACATTAATTGCATAATACATGAGATATATAAGAATAAAAATATAAGGAATACTACCTGCCTAACATGGGGTATAATAAAAACTTTCTAGGTCTTGGTTGGCTGTTTCTATTAAGGATGTTGGGTCTGCACCAGTAATGAACATAGTAGAGTCATAAGCAAAAAGTATTCTTTTAAGATTTGTAAATACATTTGGGAGATCGGTAATATAGATAAGAAATAAAATGGGACCTAGGACACTACCATGAAGGACTCCGTAATGAATATGTTGAGAAATAGATAGACTATTCTCAAATGTTGTACTCTGAGTTCTACCGGTAAGGTAGTCTCTAAGCCAATCATGTATGATGCCACGTATACCATACTGTTTCAGTTTTTGTAACAAGATATCATGTTTCAATGTATCAAAAGCTTTAGTAAAGTCTATATAAATAGTGAGCATTGTATGTTGAGCATCCAAAGCAGAGTAGATATTATCGGTGAAGGCGGTCAAAGCATTAAAGGTACTTAAGCCTTGTCGAAAACCAATTTGTTCTTTGTTGATGATAGATTTGTTCGTTAAGAAATTTAATATAAATCTTTTCATTAATTTTTCAAATATTTTTGAGTAGGTGCTTAGCAGTGATATAGGTCTGTAATTGGCAATGTTGTCTTTTTGACCTTTTTTTTATAAATATGAATTACTGTAGCATGCTTTAAACATTTGGGAAAAGTACCTTTGTCTATGGACTGGTTGAACAAGATTGATAATGGAACAGCTATTTGTTCTTTATTAGCTTTTAGGAGAGATACAGAAATTTCATGGCTATTACTTTTTTTGTTTTTTAATGAGTTTAACACAGCTGAAACGTCTTGTGGTAGTACTGGAGGAACAATCATTGACGTTGGATAGTTACCTCTTAGAAAGTCAAGTGAATTAACATCAGAAGGTGGAATGTTGTTATCTAAATTGGGAGCAATGTCTGTATAATACTTATTAAAGGCCTCTGCAATATCGGATGGGCATCTCATTACTTCATTATTCATTTTAATGTAACTGAGATCAATTCTTTTATAGTTCTGTTTCAGCTGATTTATGGTTTTCCGTATTTTGCGTGTAACATTTTTAAAGTGTGTAAATATAGACATATAGTATGAAATTTTAGGATTTTTGATAATCCTATTTAGAATATTACGGTATTTTTTGTAATAGTTTTCAGTGACAACACCTATTTTATAGTCCTTAAATAGATTATTTTTAGTCTTGACCGATTTAATTACAACTGACGTTATCCAAGGTTTATATAGTCGATTTTCAGAAATATATTTTGTTTTTAATGCGAAACATTCATTGTATAAAGTATTTAATCCGTCCAGAAATGTATTGAGGTTTATATTTATATTTTGTGATAAGAGGTTGTTCCATAATACGGTGTGGAGTTTTTGAGAGAAAAGTTGCTTATTATTAGGAGTTACGTTTCTGAATTCTATTTTATTGAGTTTAGTTTTTTTGGGGGGTGGAAATATTTAAGAAAATAGGAAGATGGTCCGAAATGGGAAATTGTACAATACCTGTAGTAAATTTCGCACAAAATTTAGTGTATATATGGTCTAGGAGGGAAGGGTCACTGAGGGCACGGGTGGTGTTGAACTATATAGCCCAACGCCGTGTTCACGGGGGTCAGGCCAAGACTGAAAAAACACTGGGAGGAAAGGCAAAACACAGGCAAAAAACCAACACCGTATATTAAAACAAAACATAAAAGTAAAGTATAACAAACACAACAATTGACAGGCAGATGAGACTATCTACAATAGCAACAATAAGCAAAAGGAAAGGTTAGTAAGCCCTACTCGGACTTACGGTTCCCTTATTCGTCTAACGTCTCCCAAAATTTACGTTAAGGTTAAATAATGGCAAAATAAAAAGGGACCAGGGGCGAGCAATACAAGGGGCGTAACAAAACAATAACACACACGAAGTTGGGAGGAACAACAAATTACATGAAATATATGGAGGGAAGAGACACTAGATTAATAAGTTCATTCCTGGTCACGAGAGAGAAAAGCGTCAATAGACGGACGAATGGTGAGAAGTGGAGGTCCTGCCCACGAAGCTACCAGCCTTCACGAATGTAGGTAGTGGTGAGAGCTTCACTGGTTCCAAGCGGTTGGGAGTGTTGAGGTGCTCTGCCAGTCCATAAAAAGCAAGGCGTGGACGTCAGCTCGGAATTAGTTCGGATGGAGGATCAAGAACTCGAAGCATCAGGCTCGAACCAATCAAGCCGTGAAGGGCGAACTAGTGGCCTACGTGACTGAACGCAGGAAATCCTCTCTCGCTGTGAGAGTGTGGCCTACGTGACTGGAATCATGAATTGGTGTGTGTGCATGTGTAGATGCGTGCGTGGGCGTGTACATGTGTGGGCGTGTACGTGTGTGTGTGTGTGTGTGTGTGTGTGTGTGTGTGTGTGTGTGTGTGTGTGTGTGTGTGTAGGGGCTTTTCCCTTACACTGCCCCAGGAACAAGTAACTACTGCCACTGTAAGTAGATACAAATATACAATTTAGATACAAAAACAAAACTATGGGTTTCTACTAAGGAGATCAGTTCCTATGTTATCTTTTCCGGAAATATGTACAATCCGAAAACTGTAAGATTGAATACTCAGAGACCATCTAAGGAGTCGGTCATTTCTACCTTTAAAGGTATTCAAATAAATTAAAGGACGGTGGTCTATCTCAAGTATGAACTCTTTTCCTCTGAGATATAGGTCAAACTTAACTATTCCAAAGACAATAGCAAGACAGTCTCTCTCTATTGTGGAATACCTCTTTTCTCGATCGAGTAACTTTCTGCTGGCATAGGAAACAGGGTGAGAATACTCATGGTGGTATTGAAGGAGTACTGCGCCCAGCCCGTGGTTCGAAGCATCTGTCCGTAGTACGAAGGTCTGCTGCGGGTCCGGGATGCGTAGAACAGGTGTGGAGGACAAGGCCGACTTGAGGTGGAGAAAGCAGCGAAGCAATCAGGCTCGAACCAATCAAGCCGCGAAGGGCGAACTAGTGGCCTACGTGACTGAACGCAGGAAACCCTCTCTCGCTGTGAGAGTGTGGCCTACGTGACTGGAATCATGAATTGGTGTGTGTGCATGTGTAGATGCGTGCGTGGGCGTGTACATGTGTGGGCGTGTACGTGTGTGTGTGTGTGTGTGTGTGTGTGTGTGTGTGTGTGTGTGTGTTTGTGTGTGTGTGTGTGTGTGTGTGTGTGTGTGTGTGTGTGTGTGTGTGTGTGTGTGTGTGTAGGGGCTTTTCCCTTACAGTCACCCAAATTTAAACTATCTGGAAATCTAGTGGGTCTGGAGATGTGGGAAATAAAATTTAAAGTTTGAATGTTTGCAAGAAAGTTATTTGTTGGTGTATGGATTGTATGCTCAAGTAAGTTTATATTAAAGTCTCCGATGAGTATTATTTTATTATATTTTGCTTTGTTTTGAAATGCGTTAATGACATTCGTGAATTCGTCTACTGCAATATTTTTACTATTTGGTCTATATATTGCACACATTAGAAAACTGATAGATTCAGTAATAATTTTAATCGTAAGTAATTCAATGTCATAATTGATACATGTTAAGTCATATTGTTGTTCAGAATTTAAATTGTCAGAAACATAGACAGTCACACTTCCTTGGGCCCGAGTGTTCCTAACAAGATGATAGGAGTGATACCCAGGAAATTCATGTAGATGTTTGTTATTTTCAGTTAGCCAAGTTTCTGTAACAGCTATGATATCTGGATATGAATTAAGGCATTTTAGGAAAGATTGGATATTATCAATATTTTTGGATAACGATCTTGAATTTATATGAAAAATTGTTAGTTTAGTAGAACCCGGGGTCGAAATAAGATCATTATAAATTGATATATCATAATACTTTGAAAGAGAGTTAAAGTCCATGTTGCCATGCATCTGGTTTATGATTTCCATAGTAACGTCATTTTCTGAATAAATATCATCAATATCATTGAAAAGAGGGTGAAAAAGGTTAGACATTATTAATAATAAAGTAAACTGCTGATACAAAGAAGAACGAGAAATGCAGGTAAGTTGCACCGGGTGTAACTTACTGTGATGTTGAAAATTTTGTTGCGCCAGGACGTGAGAACAGAAATAAATATTTTAAATTAATGTAGGAGAAGTAGTAGCAGGAGCAATAATAGTAATGATAATAATATTGATAATAACAATAATAATAATAATAAGTGATAGTAGTATAAATAATAATGATAATAATAGTAATAATAATAATAATAATAATAAACATTAATAATATTAATATTAATAATAATAATAATAAGTAATAATAATAATAATAATAATAATAATAATAATAATAATAATAACTATAACAATAATAACATTAACAATTACCATATAATAAATATTATCATTATATAGTAATATAAATATAATAATACGAAAAAATAACATTAATAATAATAATTATTATAATAATAATAATTATTATTATTATTATTATAATAATAATAATAATAATTATAATAATAATAGTAATTTTAATAATAATAACAATAATAAAAATAATAATATAAAACAGTAGTAAAAATACTTCTAATAATCATAATAACCGTCGAAGATTATATGAAATCAAGTAAAATAACATACAAATTTTGTAGGTGTAACAATACTTAGTAGCAATAGTAGAGATAGTATAATAGTAACATTGGTAGTAGTAGTAACATTGATAGTAGTAGTTACAATAGTAGTAGTAGTAGTAGTAGTAGTAGTAGTTGTATTAGTAGTAGTAGTAGTAGTTGTAGTAGTAGTAGTGGTAGTAGTTGTAGTAGTAACAGTAGTAATAGTAGTAGTAGTAGTAGTAGTAGTAGTAGTAGTAGTAACAGTAACAGTAGTAGTAGTAGCAGTAGTAGTAGTAGTAGTAGTAGTAGTAGTAGTAGTAGTAGTAGTAGTAGTAATAATAGTAGTAGCAATAGTAGTAGTAGTAGTAGTAGTAGTAGTAGTAGTAGTAGTAGTAGTAGTAGTAGTAGTAGTAGTAGTAGTAATAACAGTAGTAGTAGTAACAGTAGTAGTAGTAACAGTAGTAGTAGTAACAGCAGTAGTAGTAACAGTAGTAGTAGTAAGTGAGTAGTGAGTAGTAGTATTGGCGGCGGTAGGGGTGAGACGTGTGTGTGGGTGGCTGAGGGTATAGGTAGCATTTTTTCGGGGATAAACGGGGTGGATTTCTGTGAAATGTGACACAGTGAACAGTGAAGTTGAGGAGTGTGCAATGGTATGCGATTTGTGTTAATATAAGCAAAGGTTTTTGTATAAAGTGTTAATTTGTTGTATAGAGAATTGTGTTTGTGTGAGAGCGAGGCTGCGCGACCGTTGAAAAAGGGTCAAGTTGGGTCACCCATCGTTATCAGGTGCTAAGCCAGCCAGGGGAGGCCAGCCGACCAACCCAGTCCTTCCATCCCCCACCAGTACTCATCTCGCACACAACAACGGTGGAAGTATATGTAATATTCAAACTCTTTGCACACCCTCACTATAGTTTGGGTGAACATTTATATGTCTCAGTTAGACTCGCGACTGATATTTCAAGTTGATAATAGTGAACGGAGCCATCCACATCACGTGAGCGTCTACTGATAGTAAAGGTAGTAATAATAGCTTGATTTAATTATATTACTGTTCACGTGTAGCTATTTGTCTTTGGTACATTGAATAACATATAACTATTACTACTATTACTATTGCTATTGTTGCTATTACTACTACTACAAGACGAACTGTAATACTATTATTATTATCATTGTTGTGATTTGTTCTTGTCATTGCTAGCATTGTTGTTGTTACTAGAATTGTATGTTATTATTACTGCAGTCCTTATTATTAGATATACATGTGTTTATTTTTTTTTGTATGTTTGTTTTTTCTTTGCTCTCTCTCTCTCTCTCTCTCTCTCTCTCTCTCTCTCTCTCTCTCTCTCTCTCTCTCTGGCTCTCTTCCCTCCCCCTCCACCCTTCTGTCTTCCCCCATCCCTTCTCCCCCTCTCTCCCCCCAAATTCCTTTCCCCACCTCCTTCTCCCTGTCGTCCGCCTCTCATATCTCTCTCTCTCTCTCTCTCTCTCTCTCTCTCTCTCTCTCTCTCTCTCTCTCTCTCTCTCTCTCTCTCTCTCTCTCTCTCTCACTTGACCCACTGCTGCCCAACCAATACGCTAAGCTTCATATTTTCCTAGGATATCTCTTGCTATCTTTTGCTGTCTCTACATTTTAAACATTTTACACGACTATACATACACATACATCAGTGCTACATATATAACTCATGTGTTAATATTCTGTATAGCCCTTAGTCCCCTTCATTCGTACATTATTGTTATTAATTAATCTTAGTGTCTGTGTTATTTCCTCAGTAAATACTAATTTTCTTCTTATATATTTGTATTTTGTTGCTATAAAGTAATATTACTACACCACCCTTGCTCAAAAATTTGACCTTTAAAGTTCAGACCTGACTGACCAATTCTTTATATTTTCATCCCTCTACCTGCCCGAACCTTACAAGATCTTAATCCTTGGCTTACTTCTTCTCAGCGTTAATTTGTCTACCTGCTCCTCTGACCTGACCTGAGCTTAGTATAATCCTTCTACCTGGCCTGACCCTTTCAAGATTTTAATCCTTTAATCTCTCACAATCCTCACTAATATCTCTTTTAACAGCGATAATCCGTCTAGCTGTTCCAAACCTTTTTGCATTGTTAATTCTTTCTCCAACTACAGTTAATTATGTCACCGAAGTGCGATGTATGTGATGGGCGCTTTGCTGCAAATTTCTTTTCAGATTCGACAGTCTGCCGTCTGTGTTTTTTACAGAAGGAAAATGATGAACTTAAGAAAAAATTTGATATTTTACAGGAGTTCGTCACAGCTAACGTTGGAATTTTACCTCCCTTGTCTCCATCTACAGAACAGGCGACAAGTTACGCCGCTGTAGCTGCCAGACAAAACGACGCTCCAAGTCTACCTGAACGCGTTATTCAGGGGGAAGTACCTTTCACTCCTGTCAGAAATGGTGCACGAGAAATTAATAAAAAATCTTTCTTACCTGTCTCTACTTATAACAGTTTTAGAATCCTGATGAAAGAAGAAGAAGAAGAGGATCATGAGACGAGAATTATTGGCGATTCTATTGTGAGAGACCAGCTAACGGAGTTTTGTGGGAGGAACCGATCACACAGAAAGAGGCTGTGCATGCCAGGAGGACGTTTGGATGACATCACAACAGCCTGTGACGAGGCAACCAGTCAAGTAAATACTAACACGCTTTTAATTATCCATGCAGGTACAAATGACGTTATGAACACCAGATCTGAGGAACTGCTGGAGAGATACAGGAAGCTGATTCGACGATACAAATGTAAGACTAATAAAATAATTCTTTCAGGAATCCTTCCCTGAAGTAGTGCACCCACATCTTTTTTCAACAGGGCCTTCAGCACCAATAACCGTCTTAAGTCCATTTGTACAGATGAAGGAATCGACTTTATCAACTGCTGGGATGACTTTTATAACAAACCTTTTCTTTTCAAGGACGATGGCTTGCACCTCAATCCAGTTGGAGCTGCTCGTTTAGGCAGGCTACTTAATGACAAAGTTTCTGATTTCAGAAGAAAAAACAGTATCCAGCCTCGCACAACCTCAGCTACGTAAGTAACACCGTGTATAGAAAACCTAACGTAAACAATTGCCTAAAAAGTTGCATGTTTAACGCGCGCAGCCTCAGAAATAAATTCTGAGATTTAGAAGCACTTGCAGCATCTAAAGATTTTCACATTTTTGCAGTATCGGAATCTTTTTAGCAGAATATAATTTGCCAAGCTATTCAATATTCAGTTGCGA